>ML103055.1:17141-28971 GCA_003697995.1 Taxidea taxus jeffersonii
TTTTTTTTTTTTTTTAATTTCTTAGCTGTATATCTGAACTGTATGGATTTGCCTAATATTCCCGCCTACATTTATCCCTTTTCTAAAAGGGTGCCACTATCTTGGCTTCATTTCCATAAGCTTCTTTCCCTGGTTAGGTCTGGGGCAAGATGAGAAATCATCCCCAGGGGCCCTGATTATCAAGCAAGGATTTTCCTTTGCTGCCGAGAGTCCCTGACTCCTTCTCAAGCCAGCAGCCAACCCCACCCACAAAACCCCAGCTCTCCGCGATCTCCGGGCCTCGGGAATTTTACAATGCATACCTGACAAAGCATTTTAAATTACAGGGAATCAATATAAGTCTCCCTCACAGACACGTCTAAGCTGATGAAACCGTTGACAAGAAAGCATTTGCATCCCTTGATTAAAATCTGGTCCAAAACCAATTGAATCAAAGCCCTGCAAAGCTGTTCCACAAACAATTGCTTCTGATTACAAGGCAAGTGGAATGAGCAACAGCTTCATGCTGTAAAGGGACTTGTGTCTCATATTAAACTAGTATTTCAGGCATGAGCTTGCATCAAAACTACATTCCATTCAGGGGGTAAATGCAACTCCATCCCCCCAAATTATCCACAACCGTCTCTAATTTTTAGTGTACATAAATATACTCCCCTTTAATAAAAATGCTTTCTCTGAGGAACACCTCGGGTCTTTGTCTACTCCTAATGCATCTCTTTGAATGTGTGATTGTTAGTGGACAGTTAATGTTCTTGTACTTAAAGTGATAATTATATTTTTTTAAATAACTGTCCAAATTCAGTGAATAATTTGGACTTGTTCCAATCACTAAGAGCTCCATTAGTGGCTATGTTTAGACTTTAATCTTTTTCCTGATTCATCTCTTTGCTCACAAATGCTTTTCTCGAATTTTCTGTTTTATCCAAAAGGGATGTGTAGCTGCTTTTTGGTGGGGCCAATAGACCCTGAAAGGTAAAAAGACTCCTAGAATCTTGCCATGCAGAGCTGGGACGCTTGGGCTTTACAACACATTTGTCCAGAGTCCGTTTCTGAGGTAGCAGACGGACTTGCAGGAACACGAAGACACGGGGTGATGGGGCTGGGCAGGGGCCTCTCTCCTCCGGCTCTGCTGGAGAAGTGAAGCATGAGCTTAACGCCCACTGTGGACACAATGGAAGCCTCTGGGCTCTTATGGCAAGAGCCTACAGCTGCTAATCTTACACATGATGTGCAAACGTCCTCACTTTTGTCCCCGCAGTCCCAGAAGCTGAGCGGTCCCTCTCCCTGGGCTCTTAGGCTGTCCCTTCTGGTCTCTTCAGGGTCTTTATCCTCCAATTATTTCAGCTTCTATGCCAGAGGCTCTCAAAGATGGTTATACACAGAAACCTGTTTATTTGAAATAATGCTGATGCCCGGGTCCCACCCTGAGACGTTCTGACTTAGCTGTCCCAGGGCATGGTGCTAGGCTTTAGGATTCTATTGTTCAGCCAAGATACAGAGCCACCACTCTCCAATGACCTATCCCCCTAGCCCAAAAGTCACAAACTCCAGCCTATGTGTCAAAATGGCCTAGAGACATGGTGGGGGGAGGGCAGTGAAGGAAGGGGGATATGCAGAATTCACAGAACAAAAAATCTGCCATTTTAGGAGTTCCTGGGTGGCTCAGTGGGTTAAAGCCTCTGCCTTTGGCTCAGGTCATGATCCCAGGGTCCTGGAATCGAGCCCCACGTTGGGCTCTCTGCTTGGCAGGGAGCCTGTATCTCCCTCTCTCTCTGCCTGCCTCTCTGCCTGCTTGTGATCTCTGTCAAAAAAAAAAAAAAATCTTTACAATAAAAAAAAAAATCTGCCATTTTAACCATTTTTAGGTATGCAGTTCTGGGTCATTAAGTACACTCATGTTTCTCAGCAATGGGATTTATTTTTTATGGAAAAAAATTATTATCACCATTTTATGTGCTTATAATTAGGGATGCCCCACATAAAAATCCAGATGTCTGGAATCTGGCAGCAGAAAGCTACTACAGCCACCTGGCAATAGTCACCGGGGATAGTGTGACTACTGCCCCTACAGACACGGCATGAGTCTCAGGGTTGCTAGTGTCTCCACTGATCCTCTTGAAAGTATTCCTACCCTGGCCCCCACAGACAGGCTTTACTTTGGTCTATCAATAGGGTCAGACCTCCTAGGCCCTAAAGGTGCCCTGTGTCCTTTGATCCCATGTCTCTCTCCAGCTATCCCTGTCTCTTTCTCCTCTCTCCTTCATCCCCCATCCATCTCTCAGAGCCCTGAGATCCAGCTTGTTTCCCTTCCACTTCAGTGAGCCCACGCAGGCAAACATCAATGATCTCACATCACCAAATCCCCAGGACACTGCAGTCGTCCCTGATTCCCTGTGCTGCGCTGGACAGTCTCAGATACTGCATCCTTCTGGAACTCCTAAGTCCTCCTCCTCCTCCCTCTCTCTCCCCTCTTCTCTACATTGTCACCCAGGCTTCCACCCTTGGTCCACAGCAAAGTAAGACTCCTTACATGCTTATAGTTCACCACAACCTACAGGACAATGAATCCAAACACAGTGGATTACTTAGGGCCTCCAGGAGAGTCTGAGACCAGGGGTGAGTTCCCAACTCTGTCACTTCTGAGCTGTCACTTTGGGACAGTTATTCAGCTCAAGCCCCAACCAAAAAAAAAAAAAAAGAGAGAGAGAGAATAATAATTCCCACACCAGAACACATGAAAGAATGTGTACAAAGCTCTAGATTAGAGCCATGATTGTCCAACAGAACTTTTTGTGATGATGGAAATGTTCCCTATCTATGTTGTCCAGCATGGAAGCCCACCTGCTACATGTGTCTACTGAACACTGGAAATGTGGACAATGTAGCTGAGGAATTAAATTTTATGTAGTGTGAAATTTTTACATAGTTTTAATTTTATGTAGTGTGAATTCATTTTAAATTCCATAGTTCCCTGGGGCCAGTGGTTTTCTATTGGACAATGCAACTCCGTAGTGACGAACACCAAACAGGCATCAGTAAGCACAGCTATTATTATTGCTGCTATTAACAAAGGGAAAGATGATAGTAAAGCTCTCCAGCTCAGCCCTCCCAGCTTAAGCATCAGCCTCTGCAGGAACAGACCTCAGGCCACTTGAGGCCGGTCCTATTTGCGGAGCCTATGCTCAGGAAAGTGACCGACATTCAGCAGGGGCCACAGTAAACATGCAGGAATTGTTCTGTCCTGGTTATTCCCATCTGGTGAAGAGGCAGGCCTGTGGACACAGTCTCCAGGACACTTGGGATGGCATCTTCACTACGACCCACCAGGAAGGGGGCCTAGCAGCTGGGTTCCCCTCTGGGGCCAGAGGCAGGTGACTGGCTCCACCCATCTGGCATGTGCAAGAGGGGCTATGCTCTATGCAGCAGAGGAAGGTTCTAGGTCCTGTGTCAATTAACATCGCTCTGTAACTCCCCATCACCCTGTGATAAGCACAATCCAGGTGCCCTTTGGATACGTCCCTGTGTATGCCCCTCAGGCCAGCACTAGCTCTAAACTGAGCCCAGAGTTTCTGTCCCCTGGCCACTCCCTCTCCTGCCCCATCCTCCCAGCTGATGGCCTGAGCCATCTTGGACACCTTCCGAACACCAAATCCAGCTGCATTAGATCCAAATATCTTGTAGCACTATTAAAGGAAACTTTGGAGTTCATCTTCTATCCTTTGTGCAAATTAAGAACCCAAATGAGGTTAAGAGAAGGTTATTCATCAGGGTTCTCTTGAGAAACTGAACCAACAGGACAATGGGGTGCACGGGTGTGTGTTTGTGCAGGGGGAGGCATGTGGAGAAGGACAGGAAGAGAGACTGTGGATTGATTTTAATGAATTGGTTCATGCATTGATGGAGGCTGGTTAAGTCCAAATCTGCAGGGTAGGCCAGCAGGCTGGAGACGCTGGGAAGAGGCAGTGGTGCAACATAAGTCCAAAAGTCAGCTGCTAGAATTCTGTCTTGCCAGGGCTAGGAGTGTTAGGGCAGGGGGGGTGGGGTGGGTGGTGCAGGGTAGGGCAGGGATGGCACAGAGCAGTCTTTTGTTCTATCCAGGCCTTCATCTGACTGAATGAGGTCCACTCACATTAGGGAAGGCAAGCTGCTTCCCTCCAAGTCCACTAATTTAAATGTTATCTCATCCAAAAGACACCCTCACAGAAACATCCAGAATGATGTCTGACCAAGTATTTGGGCACCATGGCTCAGCCAAGTTGGCACACAAAATTAACCATCATTTATGCTGACACATAAAATTACCAAGGTCACAGAGTTAAAATCCAGGGAAAATCTAAGATAAGCTTTAAGAAATATAAGAATATAATTTCCTCCTCACTAAAAGTCTTCTAAAACATAAAAAGCAAAATCTGATAAAAATAATCTGATTTGGCATAATAAGAAGCAATGTAACTTATTATGAACATCTATTACTATAATAACAAAATAATAAATGGTTACCATTTATTGAGTTACTAAGGACCACACACTTTACACACAGCAGATGATATTCAATCATCACAGCAAACCTGTAACATCGTTGTGTGTTTTTGTACTAACTTTGGGTTACATTTTCCTAGAAGTAAAACTTCACATAGCATGCATGTCTAGCCAGATTCAAGGATGCATTCAAGTGATTTTTTTTTCTGTCTAAAAATGGAAACCACAACATTAGTCACCGATATCTGGGATGTCCATATATCCTTCTGCACACTAAAATACAGTATCCTTAGGTTGCTGGCATCAGTATCAACCACTAAAGGCTGCCATATGCCTCAGCTCTTTGGAATCCCCTCCCAATCGAGGGCATTCCTCAACCATTCCAAAATAAACCAAAGCTGTGCATTTGCTAATCTGAGTATATTCCATTATTTCAGACAACATAGTCATTACCAAAGTCCACAATCCCTTATCCACAATCCTGAACACTAAGGGATCGGAAAACTGAAATGTTTTTATAAATCATTTGAAGGCAAAACATTACCTAAACTGATAGGAAGCTATATATAGTCTTTTTTTTTCAATCCCACTTAGTGAAGATGTTCAGAGTTTTTATTTCAGAACTATTAATGCATCTGATTGCAGGATGTTGCCCAAGACCCTACTGGAATGTCAGGTTTTATATAGCAGAGACACAATCCAAAAATCTGAAAAAATACAAATTCCAACACATATTTGGCCACAAGAATTTTATACAAAGTATTAGGGATCCATATTATCCCCATTTCACAAATGAGATCACCAAGGTTCAGAAAGAACCCAAATGGAACTTCCTTAGAGGTCAAAAGCAGTCCAGGCATTCTTAACCACTGTAGCCTACCTATGATGCCCTTCTACATACAACCCAGAAGTGAGCTGCAAGCTGTATGCTGCACCGGAAACCACTGCATCTGTTTGGGGGACTGGGAGTTAGAAGCACTGAAATGGTAAATGATTTGCTCAAATACATGTGGTCTCATCAAAACCGGATGCAGAACTCTTATGAACATCGCTTTTATTGGGAAGAAACCAAATTTTCCCCACTAGAAACGAAGGGAGGGACGAACATTTTGGTTGTGGGGGTGGGGGGAGTCTGATTTTCCCCAAGAGACCCAACTACGTAAGATTTCAGTAATCACTGCAGACTCCCACCCTTCCCCTAAGATCTCAAAAGTCTTCTCTCTGTCTGAGCGGAAGGAAGGCACCATTCAGAATCCAGCAAATTCCCATGATTCCTCAACAATCATTAACTCAAGGGCATCAAGTAGCAGCAACAGCCAGGGAGGAGCGGAAGGCTTGTCTTGGGGAACAATGAAAAGGGAAAGCCAGACTCTGTTGTCAAGTTCCCCTGAACACGGGGCTGGACGCAGAAAAGAAACAAAGTGGGTCAGAGGCCAGATGGGTAAATGAGCAGAGAGATGGAGAGAGCCCAGAGCAAAGCAGGAAGAGTCCAAGCCACAGCTGCCATCCTAGGGACAGTTGTCTGGCTCACCCTGGAATAAGCTGTGATTCAAGGTCAATGTGTCTAGTGGCGCTGGTAAAGCAGTCACCCCCTTACAGTAGTTCCACAAACACCCCAGCATCCATTCACTGACCGGAATCGGCATGTCCTTCTTACTCACTTCCTTCCATCATAAATGCTTTCGGTAAAACAGCTGGTGACCTAGGAAGGCACTGAGAGGGACTGGCTTCAGAGCCAAAGATCTCAAACTTGAGCGTGCACCTGAATCATCTGGGAAGTAGAGCTCAGCTCTCTGCTCCCCCGCCCCCATGGTGTGATTGCCTGGGCCTGGCGTGGGCGGAAGGGCTTCCGGGTGCTGCTGCTGCTCTAGAAAAGTGCCGACCAATGAAATGACAGTGTGAGCCACGCACATAATTGTAGATTTTCTAGTAGCCACATTTGGAAGAGTAAAAGCCAATCGGTGAAATGAATTTAAATAATGTATTTTTACTTCACCCAATATGCCCAAAATGCTATCCTTTCAACATATCAAGATAAAATAGTAAAGGAAGCATTGTACATGCTGTTTTTCATACTAAGACTTCAAAATCTGATACACATTTTATATTTGCAGCAAACCTTGTTTGTACTAGCCACCTTTAAAGTATTCAATAACCACATGTGGCTTCTGGCTATAGGTACCGGCCAGCATAGAAGATGGACACTGTATGGGAATAGCAATGGACACAGTGGGGGGATTCGCTTGAGCCCAGGTGACAGTCACACGATACATGAGAGAAGTTAGACATCTGGGAAGGGCTAGAGAGGTGGAGAGGACCTCCTGGGGAAATAGATCATAAAGGACACAAGAGTGGGACCCTCACATTTCACTCAGAGAGACAGGAGGGGACACCCTGGGTCCTCATGAAGTCCATAACTCAGAGTGTTCTCTAGCCCAGCCATGGCCTCTGCCTAAGTCCTAGGTGAAAAGAGCCTTATGCTAGAGAGTGAGTAAACCCTAGAACAGAGGCTTTGTTAAATACAGCAGTAGGAGTTCAAGGAAGCCCCTTGAGGTAATCCATGAGAGGCCCAACCCTGCTGCTGCCTTCTCCCTCCCGATGAAATCAAGGGGTACGTCCTGCGCTACATGGCTCTGGGGTGGGCCTGCGGCTCCTCACCTGCACTTCCAGCGTTAGACCAGGGAGAGTACTTAGGTGGTAGGACCCAGGCCGCTGCCAGCCAGGACCTGCCTGAGCACAAGCAGGAAAGCCGCCAGAACAATTCATAAGACCCTCCCTGGGAGGGGGCGGGATTAGGAGGGTTTGAGAAGGACCAAGTGACCACTCACTCATGGCTCTCTAGAGAAACAGGAAAGGACAGAGGTAGCAGCAGACACTGACCGCTGAGCCTGTCCTCTGGCTCCAGGTCTCTTGGCATACTGGCTTTACCTTCACTCATAGGACAGCACGAAGGGTACTAAGGACACCCAGATTCACAGAGCCACAGCGCATTTGCCTTTAGTGACCAAGACTCTCTATGAATAAGAAGTGAGCAATGATCCTCACAGGTGTGGAACTGGCCCTCATCACTGCCCTGGTGGCCGCCTCGAGACTGCCTGAGGGGGGCTGCAGGCCCACCTGCTTCAGCTTCCTCCCTTAGGCCTTGTTTCTCTAAGATTCTCTTTATGGGAAAATATGCATAACATAAAACTTACCGTTTGAAGCATTTAAGCGTACAACTCAGTGGTATTGAGTACACACACATCATTCTACAACCATCACCGCAATTTACCTCAGATTATTCTCATCTTCCCTAGTAGAGACCCTGTTCCCACGACACACTAACTCCTAACTCATTCTCCTCTTCCACCCTGACCACCAACAGCCATCCTCTGTGTCAGCCTAGACTGATTCACTGCACAAGAATCCTTTCCTAACCCCAAGAAGAAGGGAGATAGAATCCTCAGATCATGCAATCAATCAATTAATCAATAAATGGCCGAGCACTGGAAAGGAGTCCTCTGACTTCCTCATTCCCTCCAGGTAGAGCAGAGAACACGACCTGTTAGTACCCACGTGAGCCTTGCAATGGCACTCTCCCAGACCAGGCCAGCCCTAGACTCCCGACACTGGCATCTGCGAGATCCCTGAGCAGGGCAGACAAATCTGCACAGAGCCAGGCTTTCTTGAGGCTGCAGGACCACCACCAGCCAGAAGAATGCAAGTAACAAAAGTGGCCACTGGGCAAGAGGCCCAGTGACAAATGCCACTCAGGTCATACTACACTTGCCCAGAAAAGAACGCCCAAATCGGGCATGACATCTTAGCCAGAGCTCAAGGGACACAATACTGAGTAGCTTTACTTTTTAAATTCCATTCCTTTTTTCATTTGTTTTTATTAAGGTCTAATTTGCATACAGTAAAATGTACCCCTTTGAGCATACGGTGGCGTGGTTTTGACAAACACGTACACAGCATACATGTAATGCTACTACAATCAAGATATGGAACAGTTTCATTTACCCTAAAGATTCAAATGTAGTGATCCGAAGGGGCACGTGCACCCGAATGTTTATAGCAGCAATGTCCACAATAGCCAAACTATGGAAAGAACCTAGATGTCCATCAACAGATGAATGGATAAAGAAGAAGTGGTATATATATACAATGGAATACTATGCAGCCATCAAAAGAAATGAAATCTTACCATTTGCGAGAACATGGATGGAACTAGAGCGTATTATGCTTAGCGAAATAAGTCAACTGGAGAAAGACAACTATCACATGATCTCCCTGATATGAGGAAGTGGAGATGCAACGGGGGTGGGGGTTAAGGTGGTAGGAAAAGAATAAATGAAACAAGGTGGGATCGGGAGGGAAACAAACCAAAAGAGACTCTTAATGTCATAAAACAAACTGGGGGGGTTGGGGGGAGGGGTGTTGGGAGAGGGTGGTGGGGTTACATTATATGTTTAAATAAAAAAAAAAAAGATATGGGACAGTTTCATCACCCTCCAAGATTCATCTCTTTACAAAGCTCTTTATGCCCCCAGCTCCTGGAAAACACTGCTTTATTTTCTATTTCTAGTGTTTCACATTTTCCAGAATATCTTAGGAGTCAAATCCTATGACAGGTAGCCTTTTGAAACTGCCTTCTTTCATTATGCATAACTTTCAAGTTTGACCCACGTGGTTTCATGAATCAGTATCTTTTTAATTTGTATTATTTTATTGCAGTAAAATATACATAACATATAACTTACCATTCCACATTTAAGTGCACAGTTCAACAGCATGTTGCCCAGCCATCATTGGTAACTTTACTTTTAAAGGCTGGTCTCATTAAATGATTATTTTTGAATTTTAATTCCATCCAAGGTCCCTGGAGAAAAATGTGAAAGTTTCATGGCACATTCTGTTAGCAACACTATGAGTAAGTCAACATACGTCCCAGGTGGCCAGAGAAGTCCTGGCTCATGCTTGTTGGCCCAGTGTGATTATTAATAGAGTCACTTTCACTCTTTAAAGTTTGGATGATAAGCTACATGGCCAGACAGGCCACAGGGAAATAATTTCTCCCAGACATTCCTGGTAAGAGACTAAAAGAAAAAAAATTAAATGACAATGTTATAGTCTACCAAATTGCAACTGTCAAAATTACAAATACATTTACCTTCAATCCAATGAGCACATTCCTGAGATTTTATCCTACAGACACACATGCAATATTATAGGAGTGTTTGTAATGAAAAACACTGAAAACAATCCAAGTAGCCATCCATAGAAAGCTGGTCACATTAACTATGGCGAATCTACCCCAGCCCCAGAAGAACTGCTATACAAAATGCAGAAGCCCTCTATGCTCTCATCTGGGAAGAGCTCTAGAATATACCCTCACATGAGGAAAACAAGGAAGAACAGTGTGTATAGTGTGCTACCTGCAGTGTGAAGAGAAGGGTTGGAAATATGTTTGTATGTGTTTGCATACACATAAAGAAATCCCCCTAAAGACACTGGGAGTATATACAGACAGACACTGACCCAGCTACCTACAGGACGGACTGCAAGGACAGGATACACATGGCAGTAAGTCTCCTAATATCTCTTTAAATTTTTTCAATTCTAAGTGTAGTATTAGTTTAAATAATTAAAAGGAAAAAAGCTGAAAAAAAAAAAAAAACAGAGGATAAAATGTCCCTTAGGAAAAGAACTAAATTTGATGGCCTGGACTGTCTGTTATAATCAATGTATATCCAACATTCACAAGATTAATAAATTGACCTTCTAAACAGTGAATGTACCCCCAAAGCCTCAAATAACCTAAAAAAATGGCTTCCTTTTCAAAATCCATCATGTAGTTGAGCTAAACACAAGAAATTTCCTTCCGATGATATGCTTGAAATTTAAACACGTCCCCCCCAAAAGAAAAAGTATTTCTCCCTAATTTTCTTCTGGATGCCATGTTCAATTCTTTTGAGGGAACAATGTTTCTTGACATTGGAATCAATGTAAAGCCTCTCAACAAGTTGCTCCAAACTTAACAACATTTCCCTAATTTGTTTCAGTTTGTGCATGAAGTGTTATCATGAAAACAATTTCTAGCACCACGGATGTTCTATGAAGTGATGAGTACAAAAGACTGCTTCATATTTGATAAGACCTAAACTAATTTTTAAGTATGCTTGGATAAAAACCATAAATGTATTAATTTTCTATGGCTATTTTAACAACAACAAGCCCCCCAAACTTAGAAACTTAAGAACACACACACACAGACATGTTTATTATCTTACAGTTCTGTAGGACTGTGTATTGGCTAAAGTCCACATATATCATGGTCCAAAGAGGTCCTCTGCTTAGAATCTCACAAAGCCTAAATAAAGGGCTGAGTTCCTTAATGGAAACTCTGGAGAAGAATTAGCTTCCAAGTCCATCTGCTTGATTACTGGCCAAATTAAGCTCCCTACAGTTATAGGACTGAGGTCCTGTTTCCTTGCTGGCGCTCAGCAGGTGGTTGGTTTCTGCTCCAACATGCTGCTCATACTCCTCCTCATCTTTTCCATGTGGCAGGCCAGTCCCTCGTTTGCATTAAGTCTCTGATTTCTCTTCCTTCTGCATCTCTGAACCCACCCACAGGAAGTTCTCTGCTTTTAAGAGTTTATGTGATTGGCCTGGGCCCACCTTGATAATCTCCCTAATTTAAGGTCCATAATCTAAATCACACCTGCAAAGACCTTGTGCCATGTAGCATAGAATACTCACAGGTATCCCTCTGAGGGGCCATGCCAATTCCCACAAAGAATTTTTTGAAATGCAAATGTGATGAAAACCTGTAAATATAATGAATAATAAATAGAAGGCAGGTCACAGGTTGTCACTAATGCACTCTAAATGTGTGTGGCATATACGTGTGTCAACCATATATAAGTGGGTATAGACATACATATGAATACTTATATACAGTTTATACTTTTTTCAGGCATCTGGTATTTTGTTAAAACCATCTGGCAACTCTACAGGTGACCTCAGCTCAGCAGAGAGAATTGAAGAAGAGGAAGAGACTTCACAAACCAAGCTAAACCAAGTCAACTGGTCAAGACAGTAGTTAGGGGATAGAAATGAATGCCAAGAGATAAGTCACTACAACTATCTACCATAAAAGTAGGTCAAGGGAATCAAGAAAAGAATTGCAAAACTGGGGACACCTGGGTGGCTCAGTTGGTTGAGCAGCTGCCTTCGGCTCAGATCATGATCCCAGCATCCTGGGATAGAGTCTCACATCGGGCTCCTTGCTTGGCGGGGAGCCTGCTTCTCCCTCTGCCTCTGCCAGCCACTCTGTCTGCCTATGCTCTCTCTCTCTCTCTCTCTCTCT
>ML103055.1:29371-53050 GCA_003697995.1 Taxidea taxus jeffersonii
TTTTTTTTTTTTTAAGATTTTTATTTATTTATTTGTCACAGAGAGAGGGAGAGAGAGCAAACGAGCACAGGCAGACAGAGTGGCAGGCAGAGGGAGAAGCAGGCTCCCTGCCGAGCAAGGAGCCCGATGTGGGACTTGATCCCAGGACGCTGGGATCATGACCTGAGCCGAAGGCAGCTGCTCAACCAACTGAGCCACCCAGGCGTCCCCTAAGGGTTCTTTAAAAAAAAATTAAAGGACTGTTTCCTTAGAAGAAACAATATACCTTTAAAAACCCAGTGTATGGGCGCCTGGGTGGCTCAGTGGGTTAAGCCGCTGCCTTTGGCTCAGGTCATGATCCCAGGGTCCTGGGATCGAGTCCCGCATCGGGCTCTCTGCTTAGCAGGGAGCCTGCTTCTCCCCTCCCCTCTCTGCCTGACTCTCTGCCTACTTGTGTAATCTCTGTCTGTCAAATAAATAAATAAAATCTTTAAAAAAAAATAAAAACCCAGTGTATGATTTAATTTTCATAATTTATTCTTTAAAATGGAAAGGGCCTGATAGTGTTTTCAGGACGAAAAGACACCATTAATTTTCAATGATAATTCTTGCTTATAACAGAGATTTTTGGAAAAGGACAGGGCAACACTAATTAGATAGCTTTCTGGTTGAATCTGTAAAAATAAATATAAGCCAATAACAAGATGGCCATGGACGTCATACCTCTCAATTTACAGTACTTAACAAAGGTTTTAAGTCCTCAACTATGGTTAATCATGCTACCTACCTAAAAGAGTCTCTCTCAATTAAGCTATCTTTTTTTAAAAAATTATGTTCAATTAGCCAATGTACAGTACATCATTAGTTTTTGAGGTAGAGTTCCACAATTCATTAGTTGCATATAACATCTCTAACCTCAGTTTACAGGATCTGGAGTCATCCTAAATGCCCACTGGTACTTTTTTTTTTTTTAAGATTTTATTTACTTACTTACTTATTTATTTATTTATTTATTTATTTATTTATTTGTCAGAGAGAGTGAGCACAGGCAGACAGAGTGGCAGGCAGAGGCAGAGAGAGAAGCAGGCTCCCCGCTGAGCAAGGAGCCCGATGTGGGACTCGATCCCAGGATGCTGGGATCATGACCTGAGCCGAAGGCAGCTGCTTAACCAACTGAGCCACCCAGGCGTCCCTGGTACTCTTGGCAAAGTCTGATCCAGCATCTACAGAAGCTCTGGGGAGTAGGGAAGAAGGGACTTGCCACTTTTCTGAATGATTCATGGACTAATGAGCAGGTTGCTTTCCACAGCCCAAAGGAAAAGCGGTCACATTGGGAAGGTCATATTGAGGCGGTAGATCCCAGGAACAGTGCCACCGTGGCTGGCTGGCCTCCAGTGATCTCAGCTGTCAGAGCCTAACAGATTTTGCTAGTGTCCCTGGCAAAGACTTTGGCAGATGGTGCAGAGTCCATGTGGCCAATCATGGGAGGTTGGAGGGGGGTGCTGGTAAACAAGGCTGGAGAACCAGGAATGGAGCCCATTAGGTCACTGGGGCCAGAGGATGTGCTGCTGTCTTACAACAAAAGGATATCATCATGAGTAATTACACTCCACAGGACATACATTCCTACAATGCATCTGACTTTCCATTTTAAAACAGACTCTAATCACAACCTTCCTGTCACAGTAATTTCCAATAGGCAAGAGCGATAATTCTCCATCAAGTTCCAAAGTAAGAAATTCATGCCTGCTGAAAGGAGACAAGAATGCCATAAGGATTCATACAAGCCCAGGAATATTATTTCTAAATTTTAAGGAGGAAACAAAGGCATAAATTATGCTCCCCTTCCCATTCTTTCTTCCTGCAAATAATGTTAAGCTCTTTGTTTTATGTTGCTTAATCCAATAGTCAAAGCTTATATTCCTCAGTCTGCTTCCTTGAATATTCTACTTTGTTATTAATCAAACTGTGTCTACAAAGTGAGGGATCAGGGCTCAGTCTAGATCATCTTTGTCCAAACTGTTTTGTGGAACTAGGAAAGTCCTCTTTTCACTAGTACATTAGCTAAGACATTTGCCTATTTCACTAAACTTTCTATGTTCTTAATATACTCTAATGAATGACAAGCGTCGGAGGAATGCTAAAGAAAGAGCAGATGTGGGAAGAGAAATGCAGTAGAGAAAATACAGTTCTTGAATTTGGCAAAGAAATTCTATGTTATGAAGTAATGTCGCCATGCTTTGTGCAGTGTTGTGGTTCAGAAGTCATCTTTCTACTAGCATGTCCACTGTTCACCCATGAATCTCTCAGAGGGCACATGGCAGCCCGGGAAAGAGGTAGCAGACATATTATGACTGGCATTCAAGTTGTGATGCTGAGATGTTAGGTTTATAAATTAGTATTTGTAAACTAAAAATAGTAAACAGACAAAGATGATACTTTTCTGGATGTATAATGTTTGAATTTACCATTAATAAGAAAAAAATACATCCTGAACTTCACTCACTCATCAACTGAATCAGCAAAGTAACTGTTCTAATGATCTTTTTCTCTGTCTGCTACCCAATGAAGGGAAATAAGCATTTATTTATCATTTTGATTGTAGTAAACATTTTTATCTCCACCTGATATGATAGTAAACTAACCTTATGATGAATGATGTTCATGTGAAGCTATGAAAGGTCTGTAAATAGCTATTACTCACAAAATCTGTTATGTCAAGTAAACACTTAACAGAAAGCAAGTAAAGATAGTCACCATCTTGCCAAATAGGTTATACTCTAAAATTCTGGGTAGAAGATGTTAGGAACTAAGAAAATGATCTCCCATAAAAAAACAGAATAGATGGTGTTTGGTTTCCACGTTAACTTCCCAAAGTCAAATTAACTCATTAATAAGTGATTGATCATAATGACTGCTTGAGTTCCAGTCATTAAGATTTTTTCCTTATCTTCTCCTAAAAAGTATTAACCTTGGACAAAATTTTTAGAAACGCATCAGATGTCTTTGCTTTCCTCTGAGCTCACTTTTAAGTGCACCTCCTCATCCTCCATTCCTGGCATTGTCCTCTACCACCCACAGCGGCCCTCTGATGGCAGTCCAACTTCCCAAAACTGGTCCATGGGGCAAATGGCACATTTCTCAAATTTCTTGATCCCAACCTCAGGGACCTAATTCACAGAACCCTGGAGCCGGGGGCACCTAGAGAACCTCTGATCCAGTCTTTCCCCCAAACTTACTCCCCTGGAAGTAATCCACACCAATGTAAGCATGCCTAATCAATTCATAATCTATCCAAAGACAACTGTATTTTTTTAAAAAATTGATTATTAACCTAAAGGATTATGTAATTTACAGAATTCCAGGAAGTATAAGCAACAAAAAATAAAAACATCTAAGCCATCTTCAGTGAGACATTTTGAACTCCGAAACCCCACAACAGCAGGCTGCCCCAGCATCAGCCCTCAGGAAGCACTGTTTCTCACACCTACCACCCCTCTCTACCTGTGAACTCACAGACCAGGTAAGAATTTCCACAGGTTCCACAAGAGCCAACAAGGAGGCACACAACCTCTGGAAGGAGGGGGCGAAAGAGGGAAGATGGGGAGAGGGGCTTCTAATTCTGGAATTACAAGGGGGTAGGAAAGGAGAGGGGAGGGGAAGATGCTGGTTCTGTTACTGCTGTTAAAGAGCAGCCCTCCCAGCTGTCTTCTGTCCTGCAAGAAAAGGAATCTCACTTAACTAAAACTCCTACTTTCATAAAACTGGCATGACTCAAAGTCAACTTATTGGGCTGAAATAGCTGAAAGCAGTACATTGAGTGATTTTCAAGAAAAAGACACAGTACTGAGATTTTTTTCATCATAAATTTCTTAAACCTCTTGGGTAACTCACTGTCTCCTCACCCCTCCTCCACCCACAACCCAACCTTATGATAAACCTACTTCCTCACCTGCATTCAGGAACCCAGGATCGTATTTAACTTCTTCTTCTCTCTATCATGTCTCAGACCCCATTCACAACCAGAGATTTGTTAAGAATAGGAAATCTAGGGGCACCTGGGTGGCTCAGTCAGTTAAGCATCTGACTTTGGCTCAGGTCATGATCTCAGGGTCCTGGGATGGAGCCCCGCTTGGTCTCCTTGCTCAGTGGGGAGTCTGCTTCTCCTTTTTTTTTTTTATTTAAGCTTTTTTTAATTTAAACATATAATGTAACCCCGCACCTTCTCCCAACCCCTCTCCCCGCCATTCCCCTCAGTTTGTTTTATGACATTAAGAGTCTCTTTTGGTTTGTCTCCCTCCCGATCCCATCTTGTTTCATTTTTACTTTTCCTACCACCTTAACCCCCACCCCTGTTGCATCTCCACTTACTCATATCAGGGAGATCATGTGATAGTTGTCTTTCTCCAGTTGACTTATTTCGCTAAGCATAATACGCTCTAGTTCCATCCATGTTGTCGCAAATGGTAAGATTTCATTTCTTTTGATGGCTGCATAGTATTCCATTGTATATATATACCACTTCTTCTTTATCCATTCATCTGTTGATGGACATCTAGTTTCTTTCCATAACTTGGCTATTGTGGACATTGCTGCTATAAACATTCGGGTACACGTGCCCCTTTGGATCACTACGTTTGCATCTTTAGGATAAATACCCTGTAGTGCAATTGCTGGGTCATAAGGTAGCTCTATTTTCAATTTTTTGAGGAACCTCCATGCTGTTTTCCAGAGTGATTGCACCAGCTTGCATTCCCACCAACAGGGTAGGAGGGTTCCCCTTTCTCCACATCCTCGCCAGCATCTATCATTTCCTGACTTGTTCATTTTAGCCATTCTGACTGGTGTGAGGTGGTATCTCATTGTGGTTTTGATTTGTATTTGCCTGATGCCCAGTGATGTGGAGCACTTTTTCATGTGTCTGTTGGCCATCTGGATGTCTTCTTTGCAAAAATGTCTGTTCATGTCCTCTGCCCATTTCTTGATTGGATTATTTGTTCTTTGGGTTTGAGTTTGCTGAGCTCTTTGTAGATTTTGGATACTAGCCCTTTATCTGATATGTCGTTTGCAAATATCTTCTCCCACTCTGTCAGTTGTCTTTTGGTTTTGTTGACTGTTTCCTTTGCTGTGCAAAAGCTTTTGATCTTGATGAAGTCCCAATAGTTCATTTTTTCCCTTGCTTCCCTTGCCTTTGGCGTTGTTCCTAGGAAGAAGTTGCTGCGGTTGAGGTTGAAGAGGTTGCTGCCTGTGTTCTCCTCAAGGATTTTGATGGATTCCTTTCTCACATTGAGGTCCTTCATCCATTTTGAGTCTATTTTCGTGTGTGGTGTAAGGAAATGGTCCAATTTCATTTTTCTGCATGTGGCTGTCCAATTTTCCCAACACCATTTGTTGAAGAGGCTGTCTTCTTTCCATTGGATATTCTTTCCTGCTTTGTCGAAGATTAGTTGACCATAGAGTTGAGGGTCTACTTCTGGGCTCTCTATTCTGTTCCACTGATCTATGTGTCTGTTTTTGTGCCAGTACCATACTGTCTTGATGACGACAGCTTTGTAGTAGAGCTTGAAGTCTGGAATTGTGATGCCACCAACTTTGGCTTTCTTTTTCAATATTCCTTTGGCTATTCGAGGTCTTTTCTGGTTCCATATAAATTTTAGGATTATTTGTTCCATTTCTTTGAAAAAATTGGATGGGATTTTGATAGGCATTGCATTAAATGTGTAGATAGCTTTAGGTAGCATAGACATTTTCACAATATTTATTCTTCCAATCCATGAGCATGGAACATTTTTCCATTTCTTTGTGTCTTCCTCAATTTCTTTCATGAGTACTTTATAGTTCTCTGAGTATAGATTCTTTGCCTCTTTCGTTAGGTTTACTCCTAGGTATCTTATGGTTTTGGGTGTAATTGTAAATGGGATTGACTCCTTCATTTCTCTTTCTTCTGTCTTGTTGTTGGTGTAAAGAAATGCAACTGATTTCTGTGCACTGATTTTATATCCTGACACTTTACTGAATTCCTGTACAAGCTCTAGCAGTTTTGGAGTGGAGCCTTTTGGGTTTTCCACATATAGTATCATATCATCTGCAAAGAGCGATAGTTTGACTTCTTCTTTGCCGATTTGGATCCTTTAATTTCTTTTTGTTGTCTGATTGCTGAGGCTAGGACTTCTAGTACTATGTTGAATAGCAGTGGTGATAGCGGACATCCCTGCCGTGTTCCTGACCTTAACGGAAAAGCTCTCAGTTTTTCTCCACTGAGAATGATACTTGCCGTGGGTTTTTCATAGATGGCTTTGATAATATTGAGGTATGTGCCTTCTATCCCTAAACTTTGAAGAGTTTTGATTAGGAAGGTATGTTGCACTTTGTCAAATGCTTTTTCAGCATCTATTGAGAGTATCATATGGTTCTTGTTCTTTCTTTTGTTAATGTATTGTATCACATTGATTGATTTGCGGATGTTGAACCAACCCTGCTGCCCTGGAATAAATCCCACTTGGTTGTGGTGAATAATCCTTTTAATGTACTGTTGGATCCTATTGGCTAGTATTTTGGTGAGAATTTTCGCATCTGTGTTCATCAAGGATATTGGTCTGTAATTCTCTTTTTTGATGGGATCCTTGTCTGGTTTGGGGATCAAGGTGATGCTGGCCTCATAAAATGAGTTTGGAAGTTTTCCTTCCATTTCTATTTTTTGGAACAGTTTCAGGAGAATAGGAATTAATTCTTCTTTAAATGTTTGGTAGAATTCCCCTGGGAAGCCATCTGGCCCTGGGCTTTTGTTTGTTTGGAGATTTTGGATGACTGTTTCAATCTCCTTACTGGTGATGGGCCTATTCAGGTTTTCTATTTCTTCCTGGTTCAGTGTTGGCAGTTTATATGTCTCTAGGAAAGCATCCATTTCTTCCAGATTGTCGAATTTGTTGGCATAGAGTTGTTCATAATATGTTCTTATGATTGTTTGTATTTCTTTGGTGTTGGTTGTGATCTCTCCTCTTTCATTCATGATTTTATTTATTTGGGTCCTTTCTCTTTTCTTTTGGATAAGTCTGGCCAGGGGTTTATCAATCTTATTAATTCTTTCAAAGAACCAGCTCCTAGTTTCATTGATTTGTTCTATTGGTTTTTTGGTTTCTATTTCATTGATTTCTGCTTTGATCTTTATTATTTCTCTTCTCCTGCTGGGTTTAGGCTTTCTTTGTTGTTCTTTCTCGAGCTCCTTTAGGTGTAGGGTTAGGTTGTGTATTTGAGACCTTTCCTGTTTCTTGAGATAGGCTTGTATCGCTATATATTTTCCTCTCAGGACTGCCTTTGCTGTGTCCCACATATTTTGGACCGTTGTGTTTTCATTATCATTTGTTTCCATGGTTTTTTTCAATTCTTCTTTAATTTCCTGGTTGACCCATTCATTTTTTAGAAGGATGCTGTTGAGTCTCCATGTATTTGTGCTCTTTCCAAATTTCCTCTTGTGACTGAGTTCTAGCTTCAGAGCATTGTGGTCTGAAAATATGCAGGGAATGATCCCAATCTTTTGATACCTGTTGAGACCTGATTTATGACCCAGGATGTGATCTATTCTGGAGAATGTTCCATGGGCACTAGAGAAGAATGTGTATTCTGTTCCTTTGGGATGGAATGTTCTGAATATATCTGTGATGTCCATCTCGTCCAGTGTGTCATTTAAGACCTTTATTTCCTTGTTGATCTTTTGCTTGGATGATCTGTCCATTTCAGTGAGGGGTGTGTTAAAGTCTCCAACTATTATTGTATTCTTGTCAATGTGTTTCTTTGATTTTGTTATTAATTGGTTTATATAGTTGGCTGCTCCCATGTTAGGGGCATAGATATTTAAAATTGTTAGATCTTCTTGTTGGACAGACCCTTTGAGTACGATGTAGTGTCTTCCTCATCTCTTATGATAGTCTTTGGCTTAAAATCTAATTGTTCTGATATAAGGATTGCCACCCCAGCTTTCTTCTGATGTCCATTAGCATGGTAAATTGTTTTCCACCCCCTCACTTTCAATCTGGAGGTGTCTTCAGGTCTAAGATGAGTTTCTTGTAGGCAGCATATGGATGGGTTTTGTTTTTTTATCCATTCTGAGACCCTGTGTTTTTTGATTGGGGCATTTAGCCCATTTACATTCAGGGTAACTATTGAGAGATATGAATTTAGTGCCATTGTATTGCCTGTAAGGTGATTGTTACTGTATATTGTCTCTGTTCCTTTCTGGTAATACTTTTAGGGTCTCTCTTTGCTTAGAGGATCCCTTTCAATATTTCCTGTAGAGCTGGTTTGGTGTTTACAAATTCTTTCAGTTTTTGTTTGTCCTGGAAGCTTTTTATCTCTCCTTCTATTTTCAATGATAACCTAGCTGGATAAAGTATTCTTGGCTGCATGTTTTTCTCGTTTAGTGCTCTGAATATATCATGCCAGTTCTTTCTGGCCTGCCAGGTCTCTGTGGATAAGTCTGCTGCCAATCTAATATTTTTACCATTGTATATTACAGACTCCTTGTCTCATGCTGCTTTCAGGATTTTCTCTTTGTTGCTAAGACTTGCAAATTTTACTATTAGATGGCAGGGTGTGGACCGATTCCTATTGATTTTGAGGGGTGTTCTCTGCACCTCCTGGATTTTGATGCTTGTTCCCCTTGCTATATTAGGGAAATTCTCTACAATAATCCTCTCCAGTATACCTTCTGCTCCTATTTCTCTTTCTTCTTCTTCTGGAATCCCAATTATTCTAATGTTGTTTCGTCTTATGGCATCACTTATCTCTCGAATTCTCCCCTCATGGTCCAGTAGTTGTTTGTCTCTCTTTTGGTCAGCTTCTTTATTCTCTGTCATTTGGTCTTCTATATCACTAATTCTATCTTCCGCCTCATTTATCCTAGCAGTAAGAGCCTCCATTTTTTATTGCACCTCATTAATAGCTTTTTTTATTTCAACTTGATTAGACTTTAGTTCTTTTATTTCTCCAGAAAGGGCTTTTATTTCTCCTGACAGGGTTTCTCTAATATCTTCCATGCCTTTTTCGAGCCTGGCTAGAACCCTGAGAATCGTCATCCTGAATTCCAGATCTAACATATTACTAATGTCTGTATTGATTAGGTCCCTAGCCTTTGGTCCTGCCTCCTGTTCTTTTTTTTGTGGTGAGTTTTTCCCACCTTGTCATTTTGTCCAGATAAGAATCCGCTGTTCTCCTTGTTAAGTGAACTTGGTCTTGGCTGTATTTCTTGTTGATCTTCTGGGGGAGGGGCCTGTTGTAGTGATTCTCAGGTGTCTCTGCCCGAGGCGGAGTTGCACCGCCCTTACCAGGGGCCGGGCTAAGTAATCCTCTCAGGTTCGCTTTCGGGAGCTTTTGTTCCATGAACACTTTCCGTAGAGTTCTGGAGGACGGGAATGACAATGGCGGCCTCCCAATCGCTGGTTCAGAGGAGCTGAGAGCTAGGGGCCCCAGTCTTCAGTGCGCCTTCAGAGAAAAGCGTTTAATCACTTCCGTCTCCCCAGCCTCCAGCTGCGCTTGGAGAAAATCGTGCATAATCAGTCCCTTCTCACTGGCTTCTGGGAGCGCTCCGAGCTCACCCAGCCTGTGACCAAGCATCTCTGTCTCTGGCACAGACCCCCACCTGGAGTCTCCGAACCCCGCAGTTCCCTGAGCTCTCCCGGGTCGGAGTCTCCCCAGATCTTGTGGGGACCCCTCGCACAGAGCACCGGCCCATGTCACAGAGCACTGGCCCGTGTCACGGACCATGGCTCCAGGAAACCTCGGCTCTGTCTCCGCAGCCGGCTTCCCTGCTCTAATACCTGTGAGCTCTGCGACACTCAGACACCCCCGATCCTTCTGTGACCCCGCGGGACCTGAGTCCACGTTGTCCCCGTGAGGTCTTCACCCCAGTTTAGCCTCTGGAGCGATGTCCCTCCGTGGAGCAGACTTTTAAAAGTCCTGATTTTGTGCTCCGCTGCTTGCCGGGAGCCGGCCCCTCCCCCTGGGGTCTATCTTCCCGTCGCGTTGGATTCACTTCTCCGCTGGTCCTACCTTTCAGAAAGTGGTCAATTTTCTGTTTCTAGAATTGTTGTTTTTCTTCTCTCCGATCTCCTGTTGGATTCGTGGGTGTTCGGAATGGTTTGATAGGCTATCTAGCTGATCTCCTGCTGCCTGATGTCGTCTCAGCCTGCTACTTCTCCGCCATCTTCTGCTTCTCCTTCTTCCTCTCACTCTGCCCCAACCCTAATTGTGCTCTATCAAATAAATACAATCTTAAAAAAAAAAAAAAAAGAATAGGAAATCTATGCCCATGGCACAAAATTCAAAACATGGGAGGATCCACCAGGCATTGATGAAATCCAAGTCCGCCTCCTCCTTACCTTCCCCCAACCACGTATCTGTCCTGAAAGAGGCAGGTACTTCCTTCCAGAGTTAGTCCATGCATACTCTTTCTACACAATCAGGAGTAGCATAGTATGCACATAGTTTCTGTATCTTTCTCCTCATACCCTCTTCCACTGTCTTGGAAGCTGGTCTGTCACAGTCCACGTAAAGCTGCCTTTTTCTTCATAACAGCCTTTGTAAGCCATTGTGGATGTGAACATAATCTAATCACTCGTTCACAATAATCTTTCTGATGATTTCCAATAATCTGCTGGTGTTATTAACATGCCCTGCAGACTTTAACTTTTAAATGTTTCTCATAACCACTCTTTCTTGTATCATCTTACCAGGTGTATTTCCACTGACTTTATTCTGCACCTCACCAATCCCGCCCCCCCTGCCCCACTATGACAACCATGTCACTGATGCCCCCTGATTCTTACCTTCCCCAGCCACCATTCCTTCTCCAAAACAAACTACAAGCCACTGAGCTACAGTGCTGTGCATTTCTGTCCCAAGCTTTAATTCTTCAACAGCCATCGTACTCGGTGAAGACTCAGCTAATCAACACTGTCCTGCATCCCAACCATTGTAGTCATATCAACTTAGTAACACCAGACTGTTTCTGATACATACAACATCCAACATCAGGCTGCTTCACACTTCCCTGCCTTTGCCTGTTCTGTGCCCTCATCCTGGAACACGCTCCCATCTTATCTCATGAACTTTCAAGACCACACTCGCACCACTTCCCAGGAATACATCTCTGAACAGTCAGAATGGCAGATGAGCTTCCGTAGCTGCCTGCGCCATCCTTGGTCGTCTGCTGCATGATGTCACAGTGAAATCACTACCCAACCACCTTTTCTCCCACTGTCCGAAGCAGGGAGGAAGGAACCCTGCACCTTAACACTGAACAGCAACAGGCACTGAAATGTCTACTGCAATGAGTTGGTAGGGAAACGAGAGCAGCTGAGTTTCAAGATGGCAGAGGTGATCAAGAGGTCATTGAGCCTCAGTTTTCTCACTGCAACAATTGGAGATAATGACATTTTCCACAAAGAGTAGTGATAGAGATTAAAGAAAGTAATACGCATCAACCCCTCGAAGAGTCCCTGGTGTACTGAAAGCCCTTGACAGATGTTGTTTGGCATCAAGAAGAAGAAGGACAATTGGAAAAAGACCTTCGGATTGGTTGGCCAAACTGTGACCATGGTCCTCTGAAGAATTTTCCCAGCCTAAAATTAGCCTGCAGGGATGGCCATGGTGCTGGGCACATGACTGGAAACTCCTGCTGTGGGATGGCTTTTAGAAATAACCACAGAACATCAGAGAAGGAGCCAGGAGGAGACTGACATGATGGCTGCAGTGATGGCAAGGGTCCCGCTGGCCACGTCTGCACCTCTGTGACCCAGGACAGCAGGGAACTGAGTTAACAGGAGGAGCAGCTGGAGGCTGCTGCAGAGGAGGGTCAGGTCCTGGGGGTGGACAGGGGGAGGGGGAACCAGGGAATGGGGAGGAAAAGAACTATAAATGGCTCTGAATTTGTTTTAGAATCAGGACACTTACATGTTATATTTTGGTGGCTCTCACTGCTAGGGTTTGGAAAGGGCTGTGGTGAAAACTCCAAACTCAACACTAACAATTTCAGTGACATGCTGCTGCCACCAATCCAGTTGGGCTGCCTACTGAGTTAAGTGCGGAAGAGTGTTAATTGTTCTAGAATTTCCTCAGCACTGCAATTTCCTGGGTTTGATCAATGCTCCATATGGAACCTCATTTTCTTCTTTTATGACTGAAGGATTATCACTCAGGCCTCTCGTTTCCCCCAGGGAAGCAAAGGCTCCAGATGGGCCAACCCCCGTTATATGATTTTCCAAGAGCTATGCATATTTTCTTTGTATACAAAGCTTTGCCATTTATTATTCATTCTACTGACTATCTAATCTATTAATGTGCTGAGCTTTCTTTATAAATCATGAATTAGCTATGTGGCCTTTTGGTGAACAGTAAAACTGTCAGGGTGTGACATGTGGAGAGTCTTAGGTAGCAGAAATTTCCTTTTGTTGTTAGACCTCAGAAAACAACACAAAACTGACAAACAGTGACTACATCTTCTTCTAACTCTAAGACCACTGGTTGTAAGAGAACATGGGAGATGTATGTTTTTATTATTCATGTATTCATTCATTCAACAAACATTTATGACAAACCTACTAGAAGAAGACCGTGTTACCTCTTAAGAACAAAAACAAAAGTAATTCAGAATTTCACACATCTTTCCACACCCATTTATCCAGCCACAAACAAGGAAAATGACAAATTAGGCCATAAGCAATCAACCTTCCTTTTCATGATTTTTTTAAAAATTTAAGCCATTTCACAATTCTGTTCACCTAACACAGAAATTGCAGATCAGTAGCCCACAAGACTAAATTCAGATAGAGTCTGGTTGGCCTAATTTTTTAAAACTTGGGTCAGTATGGGCACCTGGGTGACTGAGTCAGTGAAGCATCCAACTCTCGATTTCAGCTCAGGTCATGATTTCAGAGTCGTGAGATCGAGCCTGAATTTGGTCTCCATGCTCAACAGAGTCTGCTCAAGATTCTCTCCCTCTCCCTCTGCCCCTCCAAAACTCTCTGTCTCGCTGGAGATACACACACACACACACACACACACACACACACGTTTATATGCATATGTATATATGCATACATACATACAATGGGTATATATGTATATACAGTGGAGATATATATATATATATATATATATATCCATTCCAAATGCACACACACACACATATCCATTCCAACCAAAACAAAAATACATGGGTCAGTATTTTAAAATCAAAATCAAGATACTTCACAAGATTCTTAAAAATATTTCTACTTTCAAGGAATTTGAGAGGCAGAGTGGGGGTTTGGGGGCTAGGGAAGGAAAAAATGAAACAAGTTGGGATTGGGAGGGAGACAAGCTGTAAGAGACTCATAATCTCACAGAGCAAACCAAGGGTTGCTGGGGGTAGAGTGTAGGGAGAGGGTGGTTGGGTTATAGATATTTGGGTGGGTATGTGCTATGGTGAGTGCTGTGAAATGTGTAAGCCTGATGATTTACAGACCTGTACCCCTGGGGCAAATAATACATTATATGTTAATAAAAATAATAATAAAAACTATTTCTTAGAAACACATGAAAAGATCTAGCAACACTGGGTTCACATTGCCACAAAACAAAAATCCCCGGGGCGCCTGGGTGGCTCAGTGGGTTAAAGCCTCTGCCTTCGGCTCAGGTCATGATCCCAGGGTCCTGGGATCGAGCCCCACATCGGGCTCTCTGCTCAGTGGGGAGCCTGCTTCCTCCTCTCTCTCTCTCTGCCTGCCTCTCTGCCTACTTGTGATCTCTGTCTGTCAAATAAATAAATAAAAAATCTTAAAAAAAAAAATCCCCTCCAACAGACACAGAGCTGTCCCTTTAGGTCAGCACTGCCCTCTCCAGACCCCACCACTGCCCATCACCTGAGTTGGGGAACCTGTCAGCCACCATTTACCACCCCTGCTACTTCTCTACATTCACACAGGTATCACAGGTGGAAATAAAGCATAGACCGAGAGGGCAGTCTGACTCAAGGAAACTGAATCACTTCACTTTCCATCGGTGAAGAACTGTCCTACATGTAATGTGTCCAAATACACCCAGCACACTTTACTCAGTTAAAAAGAACTGTAGGCTCCTGAGAACATCTATTTTCAGCAAGGGTAACTAGTGCTTATAAAACCAGTCCCGTCAGATGCTAGACAGCCAAGAGCACCATGATTCTAGTCCTTTTCCAAGACTAAAGTCCTTCACATCAGATAAAATATTAGATATTCCTCACCTTCCTTCTTCCCTATCAAACTAGTAAGGACCCCAACCTCCACTTTGCACTTGCCTTATTCTTCCCATGGCTATCCAATACTGGGCTAAAATAAAAAATGCACACCTGCTCCCTGTTCACTTCCAACACTCAGAAACAACTTGTCCTCAGTCTCACTGGTAATCAAGAAAAGAAGCTAAAATTACAATTAGAAACCTGGGTCACAGAAATCCAGGGATAGAATGTGGTAAAACATGAAGGAACACTGAAAATAAAATAGTCACTTTCAAGAGTAATTTGGCAACAATCAGTAAAGTTGAAAATACATACACCCCATGACCCAGCACTGGGACTTGTCCCACATGCCTGAGAATGGTGTTTCAACCTTCTCTTACCACTGTCCTCAGCAAGAAATGCAACTGACATCATAACACAGTGCACCTGCATACATACACACCTGCCTAAAAATTTAATCAGACCACTTATCCTTATAATAATGTATAGTGAAATTTTATTTTATGGAATATGTAATTTATAACTCACCTTTCTTGTTATTACTATTCAATATTGGTTGCAATCCATTCCACTGATTTCATGACCTCTTAATATATGTTAGTTTGAAAAAGACTGGCTTAGAGGCTCCCTATCATATGTGTCCATGGAAATCCTATGTTTATCAGAAATCCTGTCATATTATTTTTGCTAAAAGTGAAAAATTAGTTTCAATGTTCATCAGAACAGGTAGGAAAAATAAAATTCCATATTCATATCATATCCATATCACAGAGCAGTGGAAATGAATAAACTACATCCAGGTAGCCACTTTGATAAAGCTTCAATTTAGTATTAGGTTTTCTTCTGAAAAAAGAAAAAGGCAAATTACCTACGCAGAGTGCAGGTTGACTTTATAATTTTTTTTTCAAAGATTTTACTTATTTATTGGGCACACAGAGAGATTACAAGTAGACAGAGAGGCAGGCAGTGAGAGTGCTGAGCAGAGAGCCTGATGCGGGACTCGATCCCAGGACCCTGGGATCATGACCCGAGCCGAAGGCAGAGGCGTAATCCACTGAGCTACCCAGGCGCCCACAGGTTGACTTTAAACACAAAAAAGAGCACTATATATTTCTTTGGATACATGTGTATCAGTAAAAGGATAAAACTGTTCATGGAAAGGATTCATACCTACTTCTGAATAGCAGTTTTCATGTGGAGAGGGGCGTAGGGAAGGGACTAAGGTAAGAATTTGAGACTGTAGCTATATCTGAAACATTTCTTTTAAAGCCTTCAGCAGATGCAACCACAACAACAAAAATTCAGCAGCTCTTAAATTTGAGGGTGCATACAAGAGGAATTATTGTCTTTATTAATAGGTGTTTAAAATCCTTTATAAAATAAAATTTAAAAAATAAGTTTTAAAGAATCACCTTTTCGAGGTACATATGTCTCCCATAAGACAGGAGGCAAAGCTCAAAGGATGAGAAGGTCATCCTCTAACACACTGCAGTGTTCAAAGTCTGGGACGTCAATAAAAGGTTCTGACTTTAAGATTTAGGTCCGACTGCATCATGAACAAGAAGGTATAACTAACCAACGTCATTGTGCTTTTAGAATTATTTACAATTAGACCCTGCGAGCCCAAGGTCATTTGGGAGTTTTGAACATTAAAGTGTTCCGCTCCCAAAAGCATGCTGCTTATTCTGAGGCTTCGGTGGTTGAAATGCTGCCTGGTGCTGAATAGGCATGATTTTAGCTGACTCTTCGCAAGGCCACCTGCTGAAATAATGTAGAAGGACTTTGTGGGAACGAATTACTTTGTAGATTAATAATGCTGTTTTCTGTGGCGGAGGGTCACTTCATCGCAGAAGCCATTCGTTGACTGTACCTGTGATTGCTGTGATCCCAACGGCGGGCATCTCCCCGCACACCCTCGCCAGCAGACAACATTCCCCTGCCCTCTGAAGACAGCTTTGTCTGTACAGATCTAAGATACTGAGCATTATTCAAAATTGGTTTGATCAAAGCAAAGATTTCTTTCTTCCCAATAGTTGGTCTGTATGTAAAGTCTTACCCCGCCCCCAGACTCAACCCTATCTACATCTTGCGAAATTTAGAAGTTCTCCTTAATATTAAAATCACAATTCATATGTTGGACTTGACCTTGGCTATTAACACTTGGGATCAAGCGTTACCATGAATTATCTAGCATAGCTGCCCGCGTGCGGCACACAAATTTCATCCACGACTTTATTTACAAAGGAAGCTTTGGTATCACAGAAAGAAGGTGAAAAATGGGATAAGAACACCTAAATGCATGTCCTGTTTTGGCTGCATGGAGGCTTTCTGACTTTGGTCAGTCCCTTCATTGTTTAGGACCTCAGTTTCTTTGTCTACACTTTCTTGCATGTTTAATGAGATCTAAATGAGCCTGTGTGTATGGGGGAAGTTCTGGGGAAAATAGAAAGCATTATAAAAACATGAGGTGGTTTCTTATTAGTGCTAACAGCAGTATATGTAATGTCTGTACCCCATTATATAATGCAAATAAACATCCGAGATGGCTGTATTTGCACATAATGGCTCATTCAATTTTTCTAAAGTTCCTCTTGCTAAAATGCTAATGGATTTAACATTTCTCTCCACTATTAATTTGAATTTATTAAAATTTCTTTTTCAGCTAGCGAGAATATGCACTCGGTTTATTTCTTAAAACAAAACTCTGAGGATTCCTTTGCATGTTTCTATGTCCCTCGACAGCAAAGATGCTGCATGGAGTTCCATGCCAAAATCATGGGGCTTGTTTTCCTCAAGAAACAGCTTTTTCTGGTGTGTTTCAGTGGCCCTGGGCCATGTGTCTGACCTCAATTCACCAATATTAAAGAAAAAGAACTACAGATAATAAGTCAGTATAATGTTATTACTTAAAAAAAGAACCCTAAATCCAGATAGTTTTAAAATGTTTTCAAATGATAGAAACAATGGCCATGGTTGCCAAACTGTGGAAAGAACCAAGATGCCCTTCAACGGACGAATGGATAAAGAAGGTATGTTTCATATATACAATGGAGTATTATGCCTCCATCAGAAAGGATGAATACCCAACTTTGGCATCAACATGGATGGGACTGGAGGAGATTATGCTGAGCGAAATAAGTTAAGCAGAGACAGTCAATTATCGTATGGTTTCACTTACTTGTGGAGCATAAGAAGGACATTGGGAGATGGAGAGAAGTGAGCTGGGGGAAATGGAAGGGGGAGACAAACCATGAAAGACTGTGGACTCTGAGAAACAAACTGAGGCTTTGGGAGGCAGAGGGTAGAAGGGTGGGTGAGCCTGGTGGTGGATATTATGGAGGGAACATATTGCATGGAGCACTGGGCATGGTGCATAAATAATGAATTTTGGAACACTGAAAAGAAATAAAATAAAATAAAATGAAAAAAAAAAAGATTGAAACAAAATTCTCCCAAAGCATTTTTAAAATTCTAAATCCAACACTAATCTCTACTTTCGGGGGGCAAGGGGAACGGGTTTCGTAAGGAATATGCAGTACTGATTTGTGTGCAAATTCTAAACTAAATAAATTTAGAAAAAAATTAAAAAAACGAATGATATCTTTGCCCCATGGCATTTACATTCTAATGGGGAGAGATAGATAATAAAGTGATTTTAAGTATATTTTCAGGGGTGGGTGTGCGCCTGCGTGGCTCAGTGGGTTAAGCCTCTGCCTTTGGCTCAGGTCATGATCTCAGGATCCTGGGATGGAGCCCTGCATTGGGCTCTCTGCTCAGTGGGGAGCCTGCTTCCCCCTCTCTCTCTGCCTACTTGTGATCTTTCTGTCAAATAAATAAATAAAATCTTTTTTTAAAAAGTAAAAAAAAAAAATTCTAAACTAAAACACCAGTGATTTAATAATGTGAATCCTGAGTACTGTTCTTACCCCTTTTGTATTAGCTACCCTTGCAAATCACAGATCTGGCATGATAAAATGCCTCACAGGTGCTGTCAATCTGGGTCCTGCCCTCAGCATGAGCACAGGGTGGGGACCCATAACCTAAGCATGTCCCGGTCACTAACACCGATCAGGCCCCAGAGAAGTGTGTGTGTACATCTCTGGCCTTGTGGCCTCAAATAAAAAGGGCCAGAATGCAGTCAGGTTTGGGGGCTATGCTGCCCACCTGGGACCGGGTGCTATGTCAGAGAGCAGGGACACTTCCAAGGCAGGGACACTGAGGCAGAGCAAAGACTCCATTTTCAAATCTTTCCTCTGAGGTAACACAAACAGAATCATTCCATGAAGAAAAGATTTCCCAGTGGGGTCAAGCCTCCAGTGTCTTGCGTCTCTTCCCGTCCTAATTCATCGTTCTGAAGCAGAGGCAGGCAAATTGTCCCGGAAAGTATGGATAGTCGAGTACTATTTTATAGTAATATATTTACTTAGAGTAAGTACTGTAGGCTTTGCAGGCCACGCGGTCTCTATCATGACTACTCTGCTGCTTTAGCGAAGAACAATTTTGTTGACAAATTTGATTTCATGAACTACACTCTCCAGTGTTTTTTTCTCCCACCCCCAACTTTACTGAACCACAGTTGGCACATACAATTGTGTAAGTTTAAGGTATACAATAGGGTGACTTGATACACTAGTGTACTGTGAAACAATTACAGTAAGGTTAACATGAATACCTCGTGAATTAACGTGAATTATCGTTAACGTGAATTACCTCAAGGTGTGGGTGTGGTGTGCATGTAGTTAAGAACATTTAAGATCTACTCTCTCAGCAACTTTCAAGTACACAATGCTATATTAGCTATAATCACTCTGCTGTACATTAGATCCCCCCCAAACTTGCTCATCCTAGAACTGAAAGTTTGTATCCTTTGACCAACATCTCCCCATTTCCCCCATCCCAACCCCAGCCTCTGGCAACCACCACTCAACTCTGTTTCTGTAAGTTTGGCTTTTTTAGAATCCACACGTAAGGGAGAACATACAGTATTTGTCTTTGTTCCACTTATTTCATTTAGCATAATGTTCTCAAGGTCCATCGATGTTGTCACAAATACAAGATTTCTTTCCTCCTCATAGCTGATTAATTTTCAGATACACCACACTTTCCTGATTTAGTCATGCACAGATGAGAACTTAGGAAGCCTTCATGTCTTGGCTATAGTGAAAAATGCTGCAATGAACAGGGCGGCGCAGATATCTCCTTGAGATAGTGATTTCATTTCCTTTATTTATTTTTAAAGATTTTATTTATTTGGCAGAGAGTGAGAGAGCAAGCACAAGCAGGGAGAGTGGCAGGCAGAGGTGGAGGGAGCAGCAGGCTTCCCACTGAGCAGAGAACCCACTGGGGGGACTCAATCCCAGGACTCTGGGATCATGACTGAGCCAAAGGCAGATGCCTAACCAACTTACCCACCCAGGTGCCCCGTGATTTCATTTCCTTTAGATGCAGTCCTAGAAATGAGGTTGCTGGATCACACGGTAGTTCTATTTTTAATCTTCTGAGGAACCTCTATACTGTTTTCCATAAGGGCTGCACCAATTTACATTCCCACAAACAGTGCACAAGGGCTTCTTTTCTGTACATTTTCTTCAAGACTTGTTTTCTCTATTCTTTTTCGGTAAGAACCATTCAAACAGGTGTGATATCTCATTGTGGTTTTGATTTGCATTTCAATGATGTTAAGCCTTTTTGCATGTACCTGTTGGCCATCTGTATGTCTTCTCTGGAAAAATGTCTATTTGGATTGTCTGCCCATTTATAATTGAATTCTATTATTATATTGTTATTGAGTTACAGGAATCCCTTAAATATTTTGGATATTAATCCCTTCTCAGATATATGGCTTGTAAATATTTTCTCCCATTCTGTAGGTTTCCTTTTCATTTTGTTTCTTTTGCTATGTAGAAGTATTTAGTTTGATATAATTCCACTTGTCTCTTTTTGCTTTTTCTTGTTTATGATTCATAATTTTATTGCATGATTTGAATTTAGAAGAGAAGGTAATTTTTAAAAACTTTTAATTTAGAATTTTTACATTTATTTTTATTTACCTTTTGATGAAATACATTTACATTTCCCATGCTTTGAATACAATTACATTTTATTTTTTAATCCTTTAGATGATTGGTAATGGGCATAAGTGAAGACTGTTTTAGAAACAAATCGTGAAAGTGGAATTCAGAGAAGAAAAAGATTAAAAACGCAAAAGTCTTCTAAGAAACAATCTGTCTAAATTTTTTAAATGTTAAAACATAGTGACTTGGCTTCTAGAAGTACATTACTCACATAAAATTCATGAACAGCACGTTACAAATTCTTTATTTAATGAAAATCTAAAATCTGAGTTCTGAACTGGTAAGAAGAAATTTCAGGAATAGTATGTTCTTTATTAAATCAAGATGTAATTCAATCACTGGCCCATTAATCTGCATGTACTAGTAATAGTACAAAATAATAAGTTCAGTCAAATTTGATATTTTTCTGACATTCATTCATGTAAAAAATCATAATGTTACACATCTTTATTTTGTCATTGCAACATAATTGTCAAAATAGGGCAGTAAAACACATTTTATTTAACAGGTTATTACCTCAAATTTTAAATAAGTATATGGTATGAAGTCTCCATGTGTACTTTGTCCCAGCTTCATGGTATAAAACATACTTTGGTTAATCCAAATAATGAAAAATATATAAACATTAAAAGTTAATTTTTGAATACCATTATTTGCGGAGAAAGATATTTGAGATGCAATGTTAGCTAAACATGTTAAGAATCACACTCTAGAAACTTTACATGTAACTATGCCACAAGAAGATACTTGAGGAGACTTGAAGGAATTACGCCTTAAATGTTAGCAGGGATATTCTTGTGTGGTGGCATCATCATTAATTTTTATTTACTGCCTATTCCAGTTGTGTAAACAATAAGCCATTGTTTAGATAACCAAAAAAAGCAAGAAATTTTATTAAAATAAATAACAAAGCTTAGTTCTTCCTATGTCTTCAACATCATGTTCATACATGTTTTTATACGATGTTGTATCCTTAGAATAAAGTAAGCTAGAAAAAAGAAAATGTTATTAAGAAAATCATAGGAAGAGAAAATACATTTGTAATACTACATAGTACTTATTGAAAAATTCTGCATGTAAGCAGAAATGAGCAGTTCAAACCTGTGTTGTTCAAGGATCAACTATACTTCCTTTGCAACAAATTGCTCTCTCCATATACATAGATTCCTGATTCCCGGAACATGTGCTGAGATACTCTTTCCAAGGATGATTCAAGTTTTGCACAGACATGTCATCTGGGCATCAAGGGAAAATGTGCGTGAAATGGGTAGCTTGGGCAAAGGGAAATGAAAATGTCCTCAGGGCTCTAACTCAAGATCCCACCTCCATTTTCACCAATTTTCAATGCTATGAGCCAACTAACTAGCCACGGTAGTGCTTTTGATGAAGAAGGGCTAGGATGTCACTCAAAACATGAAAGAAGCTTTTTCATGATAATGATAGTGATGATGACAAGGATGATATAAACAGTGATGCTTTGATTCCTCCAGCCTGCCTTCTATTGGATAAAATCAAGAGTTCCTTAACAGACCAGCAGGACTACGAAGATAAAAGTGGGGTAGAGTACACACAATAAACCATAATTATACAACATGTTGCTTTAACCTTCCTGGAAGCTTCCTGATTATGAATAGACAATTTCAGCAAAAGCCTCCCCTGCCCCATTCTAAACAGGAGCATGTTGAAGATGTAGTATTAATATAGTAATCAGGTGCAGGGGGTGTTATCTGTTGAAAACAAAAGAAGCTAAATTTGTTTGTTTAACAATCATCTTAATGACTAATGACACTACTGATTCCTGCCCATGATAGGATTAATGCAGTAGCAACTTACTTGAACTATATTATCCACACATTGTAAATATAGTGCCTGGTATATCTTACATGGAGTTTCATGACACAGTTAATGATTTGTAGCATACAGAACTGCTATTCAATGCTTTTGCTGCCAACCCATGGCAGTAAGTATTCAGGATTTACTCATATTTACCACATCTAATCAAGGGGAATTTTGTCACTGTTCTCAATAAATTCAGCTTGTTTAGGTTTCCCCTAAGGAAGATTACCCCCACATCAAGAAACACTGCAGAATTTGTAAACCTCTATAATATTTCAGAATGGGTATTATTTCCATAGGGTATAGCAGGTTTGTGATGCCAAGCACTGAGCAACTTCTAAGTTTGGGAAATGTTTAAAACTGGGTAATCAATTCTTGAGTTAAGGTGGTGGGTACTAAGGAGGGCACATATTTAATGGAACACTGGGTGTGGTGCATAAACAATGAATCTTGGAACACTGAAAAAAATTAAATTTTAAAAAAGAATTAATTAAAACTTAATAAATTTAGGGGCGCCTGGGTGGCTCAGTGGGTTAAAGCCGCTGCCTTCGGCTCGGGTCATGATCCCAGGGTCGTGGGATCGAGCCCCGCATCGGGCTCTCTGCTCTGCGGACAGCCTGCTTCCTCCTCTCTCTCTGCCTCTCTGCCTACTTGTGATTTCTGTCTGTCAAATAAATAAATAAATCTTAAAAAAAAAAAAAAACTTAATAAATTTAAAAATTAATTAAAACCAAAAAAAATATTACCTAAAAGGTTTTTTTTAATCTAGTAATTTCCAAATCAAAGATGTGGAGGTAAACTGAATATCTTCAAGCAAGCCTCTCAAATAAGAGCTTGTGACCATTAGAATCCACTCTTCTAAGCACCTACAGAATTTTCTAGGAATTAATAACTTTTTGCTACTTTGGTGAGGTCATCTCTTTAATTGACTAAATACTATTCGTAGGTTATCATAAATAATAACTAAATGACTGAAGGCTCTTGCTTTTAATTATTACCTTATTTCATTATTATTATTTAGTTAACAATGCTAGGATAATTATAAACCTTTTGTTTTTACCAAACATACTAGAATTCTCTTTGTAATGATATCAAATTTGGGCACTGTCTGGTTAGCCAATGTAATGATTAATTTTATGTGTCAACTAGGCTGGGTTACGGTACCCACATTTGGTCAAATACTAGTCTAGATGTTTCTATAAAGATATTTTTAGTAGAGATTAATCTTGAAATCATTGAATGTTGAGTAAAGCAGATTATCCTCCATACTGTGGTGAGCCTCATCCAATCAGTTGAAAGCCTTTAAGGAAAAGACTGAGGCTTCCTGGGGAAGACTTTATTCTATCCCTAATCTGCCTTCAGAATCAGGCTGCAACATTAACTCTTCCTTGTGTCTCCAGTCTGCTGGCCTGCCCATGGATTTTAGACTTGTTCACCTCTGGAGATGAGCCAATTCTCCTTTATCCCTCCCTCTGCACCCCATATATATATCTATATACACACATATAGATATAGATATAGATATAGATATAGATATAGATA
>ML103056.1:0-26396 GCA_003697995.1 Taxidea taxus jeffersonii
TACAGTCACTCTTGATTAGTCTTTGGGAATCATGAACTTTTAGAAAGCAAGTGAAAGTAAAGGTGGAAATTAGAAACAGATCTTTTTTTCTTTTAGCCCCTTTTTGTAAATTGATTTATATGACTTATATGATGGCCCAGCCTGCCATCAGATTTGTAGACACTTACACTGCCCCCATTTTTGCCTGCCCTTAGCTTCCTGTCTCATGTGACCTGAGGCTAAGTTTGGGGCTAACCAGAAGGCCTTGCTGTATGCTTCAACTCCGTCTGACTCTTCCTTGTCGGGAGTTGATGTGCCTGGTGGGTTCATGGATGGCAGAGCCAATGGCTGTGAAGAGAGGGAGGACAGCATTTAGAGGGTGGCCTCTGCTGCTTCTCAAGCTCATATAGTCTACTCCCTGCTCTCTGATGAGGAGAGATGAATGAGGAGCATCTTCTTGTGCCATCAGTTGTGGCTTTAGAGAAGCTTTAGAGGTGGCTTTAGAGAGCTAACCTAGAAGAAATTTAAATATGTCCCCGCCATCATTATTCAAAGTCAACCAATAAATCTGCCTCCTTACTTAACATTATACATATCAGGAGTGTAAACCTAGCCTTGCCAAATAGAACGACTGGTTTGCTTCCCCTAAAATTTACATTGTGACTTCTGCAGGACCCGAAGAAGTCATAATAGTAGTCACGATAACAACTAATTAAGGGCCTGGTACTGTTCTGTGCACTTTACATATATTAAATTACTTAATTCTCCTAATAAGCTCATAGGTATGTATTGCTGTTAACTACAAGTTATGAAGAAGAAAACTGAAGAGCAACAAGATGAAATAACTGCTAAAAGCCACGTGGGTAATCTGTGGCAGAGCCAGGATTCAAACCTAGACATCTGGCCCCAGATCCTGCACTTTTAACCACTTCATTCTAGAGCTAGCATTCATGGTTCAGGATCACAGTGAGCTTTATTCTTTGTCTAAAAGGTGAACTTTTTCCTTGTTATTTGTAATTACTTTTGCCACTGCTCCTTTCCAAAATATTCAAGACTTCTCAGAAAGGATACAGGCATTTCAGCTTGTTGTCCTGGTACAGCTTGTTTTGTCTCTCTCAGGCCATACTTAGGTACCATTTCAGTTCTCTTTTTCCCTGAAAACCTACTCTATTCCTATTAAAACCATGATTTCTTCCCATTTTTCTTTTTTTTCCCTAGTCTGTCATTTCTGTTTTTACTTCTTTTCCTAACTAGCTTATTTCACGTAATATAAAATATCACTTCAACTATTCTTTTGGTGGAAGCCCTGGCTACCTGACCATCCTCTGCACCTGCCCTGCAGACCACCAGCTAGCTTTCAGTCCTTTTCTTGCTTCATTCAGGCCACATCACATAGTAGCTTAGACTACTGTTAGTCTGATTGGACTGCCATAACAAAATACCGTCAGCGGGGTTGGTTAAACAACAGAATTTTATTTGCTCACAGTTCTGGAGGTTAGAAGTCTGAGATCGGGGAGCCATCATGGTTGGATTCTGGTGAGGGCCCTCTTCCTGGCTTGCAGAGGGCTACCTTCTAGCCATATCCTCACATGGCAGAGAAAGACCTCTCATTTCTTCCCTCCTTGTAAGGCCACAGTCCTGTCAGATTAGGGCCTTTACCTTATGACTTATTTAATCCTAATTACCTGCACAGATCCTTTCTCCAGATATAGTCACATTGGGGGTTAGGGCTTCAGTTTTGGAGGGACATGGGTTTGGTCTATAGCAGCTGCTATCAAGATCTTTTGAGTGATTCCTCTTGCTTCCTCCTCACTCACTCTGTTCCATCTCGAGTGTTGTTAGAATTAAAATTCAAAACTGATCACAACATCCCCTGAGTAAAATGCATCAGAAGTTTTACTTGCTGTGTGCAGAATCTGGTTCATACTCCCCATACAAGGCCCTGCAGGATTTCCTTGCCTGGCTTATTCCTTGGTGCCCTGGACTCCAGCTAAATGACTAGCAGCCAGTTTCCTAAAAGCTGTCTCATTCTTCCTTCCCTTGTCTGGTGTACTTTTCTCTCTTATCTACCTTGCAAAAACTAACCCCGTTTCCAAGAGTCACCTCACAGAGCACTCCTGGTGTCCTCCCTTGCTTCTCCCTTCTGCACAAGGAATTTACTACTCTTTGTATTCCCATAGCTCTCTGCTCCTTCACACTGACTTGTTAGTTCTTTACAAATCAGTCTACTTTTGCTTTGGATTTTGTTAGAGTAGTGGTATCAGATACACCATCTTGCCGATCATCAACAACTGGAAATTGGACAAAATTAATGAAACAACTTTTTCAGACATTGGATAGCAAACAGCACACAGTTGTGATCCCTGAGAGAAGGCAAATAAGTCCTACAGTCACCCTCGCTTTCTCCTTGCAGATACTTTGTGGACTACAACACAAAGAAGTGGGGGGGCACCTGAGCAGAGTGGTCTTGCTGAGTTGAAAAGACCGATACCATGATTGGGGAATGCTAGGACACCTGGAATGAATGAGGCAGAGAACCAGAGAAGGGCTATTCAAGAAGAGCCTTAGGGGTCTCCCTGAGTCTTTGTCAGAATTCTGAGCCACGTGTGTAGGGTAAAACTCCATGAGACCAAAGAATAACTTCTGGGTAGGTGTAAACTTGCTCACAAAGTTAGCGATGATCGCAAAATATTATAAAAGTTAGACGTACTCATTATAGAACATTTGGAAAATGTAGAATAGTCCAAAGAAATAATATTTATAATACACAGTTCTATCACCCAGAAGTAACTACCACTACTAATTTTTCATTTGTTCTCTTCCCAGCTCCTTTAAAATATACTTGAATTGAATGTGTGTACCTGCAAGATACATCAAGTCATACTTAAACTTTAGAGTTCATCCTATTTAAAAATGTTTCTCACAAAATCAGTTTTCTTTTAATTTTCTAATGCAAATCTTTCATTTATAATTAAACCCATGTTTAATGTTCAGTGCAATTATACGTTCACTGCAATAAAGAATTTTTGAAATTGAGAAAACTGGGGTGCCTGGGTGGCTCAGTGGGTTAATCGTCTGCCTTCGGCTCAGGTCATGATCTCAGTGTCCTGGGATCGAGCCCCGCATCGGGCTCTCTGCTCAGCGGGGAGCCTGCTTCCCCCTCTCTCTGTGCCTGCCTCTCTGCCTACTTGTGATCTCTGTCAAATAAATAAATCTTTAAAAAAAAAAAAAAGAAATTGAGAAAACTATTTTTGCTAATTTTTTTGTAACATATATATTTGCCTTCCCGTTATGAGAACAAATATATATTCTGATCTCTGGAAAAGATAATATTAGTTACCCTAATGATAGGTGGTAGCAGTGGTGTGGCTGACCTGAAATCTCTCCTACTTAATTGGAATCAAAGTACATTTATAATTTAATAATGGATGTATTTCATGTGCTAGATTTTAATGTCACAGAGAGTAATAAAATTAGCCACTCTCCACTTTCCATTTAATACAGAGGATGGTATTAAAACTATCATGCTACTCTTCGTGTTACAAACTAGTAGTGGAAGCATTGTAAATTCAAGACATACCCCTGCATTTTTTAACATAGAGGCTTGAAAATGAAGGCATAGCCAGGGAAGCTAGCCTCTCTCTAAGCAGGAGCTATTTCTAAGCCTACCATAGCATGAATGTTTAGGAACTAGAATCTGCTGAGTCATCATGGCTCACAGTGCTACCATACAAAGCTGGAGAGCCCCTAAAATATTTGAGGATTACACAGTGAGATGTAACTAGTGCTAACAACTTCGATTTCCTATATTTATTTATTTTAGAGAGGGAGGGAGCATGCAAGCGGGGGTGAGGGGCAGAGGAAAAGGGAGAGAGAGAATCCCAAGCGGACTCCACCCTCAGTGTGGAGTCCAGTGTGAAACTTAATCTCACCATCCTGAGATCCTGATCTGGACTGAAATCAAGAGTTGGACACTTAACTGACTGAACCACAAAAGCACCCGGCCAGTTTCTTGTATTTAGAAACCGAGATGCTGTGGTAGGCTCTCCTGGTACATCTGAGACTTCTGAACCTACCTCTCAGAGTCTTCACATCTGAAATCCCCTGCTTAGAAACCCAACTCATCTTTATTTCTGTTGCTGTCTGTCAGTGAGAGCACATTTTCCTCATAGTCCTTGGTTTTAGAGTATTAGAAATAATTTTTGCTTTTGTTGGCAAACAGGAAGCTTTTTGCATTTATTTATCTCCATCCCATCACTAGCTTAAGGCATTTATAGCTACAGTTAAGAGACCAAAAGACCTTGCGAAAGACCTGGGTTCAAGTCTCACCTCTGCCACTTCATAGATACAGAACTTTGAATATGTTAACTATATTTTAAACCCTTTAAACTTCAGTTACTTCATTATAATAGCTAGCACATACATGGTATTACTATGCATTGGGCACTGTTTTAACCACTTTGCTTCTACTGCCTCCTTTATACCTCACAACAACCTGTGAGGGAAGTTCTGTTGTGTTCCCTCTTTTACAAATGATACACACTGAAGCTCTGATTAAGTAACTTGTCCAACATGTCTGGTAAGTGACAGCGCTAGAATTTGAATCCAGGCATTCTGTCCATATTCCCATTATCCCAAACTGATTCAGTTATAAAATGGAGATAATTATAACTTCCTCAAGAATTGTTGTAGGGATAGAACTATAAAATATGCAGGTAGTGCTAGCACGTAATAATCACTCAGTAGATGGAATCTGTAAGAAGTAATAGTAAAGGGGCGTCTGGGTGGTTCTTTCGGTTAAGCGTCTGTCTTCAGCTCAGGTCTTGATCCTGGGGTCCTGGGATCTAGCCCCATCTTGGGCTCCCTGATTAGTGGGAGGCCTCCTCCCTCTCCCTGCACTGCCCCTCATATTCCCTCTTGCTATCTCTTTCTCTCTCTCAAATATCTTTTTTTAAAAAAAAGTAATAGTGAATTTTTTTCCCTTTATTCTGTTCCACAGTTTTCTCTCACTGCTTTAGGTTATTAGTAATAAGAATGTTCTTTTCTTTCAATCTCCCTGTAGTGGTGCTTCTGAAAATCACTATCTTCTACAGCAGATTTAGGAAGTAGTACGTATTTCGGTGGGGATGATTTTTCATGCAGCCTTGTATGAGACACAAGCTTGCATATGCCCAATGTGGGCATTAAATGGCTTCTAGTCCTGTCCCACAAATAGCATATATCTGGAGCAAAGGGGGATAAATAAGTGATCTTATTAGAAGTCTTCCAGAAATCTTCTCCTTGCCTAAAACCTGGCAGATTGTCTTAGCTATAAAAACAGACGCAGATAGAATCAGCATCTTGTATCCATAGAAGAATACTTAATTATCCTCTGTATTTGTTGCAGCTGTTCTAAAGAAATCGCAATGGTCGTTCTGCTGAAATTTGTTTCAGAAGGAGACAATATCCCAGATGCATTAGGTCTTGTTGAGTATCTTAACGAATGGCTTCAGATACTCAAACCATGTGTAAGTTTTACTACACCTTAAGCCTCTGATTTCTCTAGTTATATATTTATAAACATTTTTATTTTATATAAGTAGGCCAAATAAGTGAGAATTTGTTAAGTATAGATACATCTTTATATAAAATTTGGTTTAGTTGAACTTTTGAAAAGAGAAGAGCACATCTAACCAACCAGTTGTCTATAGTTGTTTCATTAACACTGATTTTCCAGAAAGGAAGACCTTAAGTACTTTATTGTATTAATTGTTCATATTGCATTACTTATACCAGGCACATTCTTAGAAGAATAAACAAATGTGTTTAGAATTCAGGACTTTTTTTTTTTTAAGGAAAGTGAAACCTGTTTATGTGAGCAATACTATAACTATTGAATGTGCATTATAATTAAAATACTGTTCTATATTATGATATAAAAGCATTATACCCAGGGAAATCAGTTAGCTTTTACGTATAATAGAAGTACCATAATGATGTGATAGATACTTTTTAATTCATGCTTTTGCTAGGAACAAATTGATATAAATCACAGAGCACTGATTTTTTTTTTTTTAATTCAACCCCTATTCCTTTCAAATATGATTTTACTTGATGGACTTCATAGCCTTTCTGGCATATCTTTATGATTTGGAACTTAAGGAAATTTTATCTTCAGTTAACATAAAAAAAACAGAAATATATTGCTTTGTTTTTCCTTACAGTAAAACTCAGCTAAAAATGCCAGAACCAAAAAGAACAAAAACAAACAAAAAAAAACTAGAGAAGGGAGGTTTTATGCTACTTAAATGCTAAAAGGGAATTTGGTGGTAAAATTGAAAGATTAAGGTATTTTGTTCTTCATTTACAGTGTGATGACCCCACAGCATCTGCCTTGCGGTGGAAAATGCCAAGTTCATGGAGATTACTCTTTGGCAGTGGTCTTCCCCCTGCACTTTTTTGACCTTTTGTCAATTTTATACCTTATGTCCCAAGATACCAACACAACTATTAACTATATAGAAAGTTACATTATGTGAGAATGTATTAGAAAATAAATCTTTACTTTTCACAGAAAAATCTCAAAGAAAATGGATTAACAAAAAGTTGTTTTGCCATGCTCTCACTATATACAACAAATGTAAATTTTGTACAATAAAATATTTCTTAAGTAATTTGTCTGAAATACACCTTTTTTTTTTTTAACTCAGACTTTTATATTAGTTTCCTGTTTCTGCTCTAATAAATTACCACAAACTTAGTGATTTAGAACAACACAGTTTATTATCCTGCAGTTCTGGAAGTCAGAAGTCCAAAAATAGAAGAATACTTAATAATTCTCTGTATCTGTTGTAGCTGTTCTAAAGAAATCCCAGTGGTGGTTCTACTGAAATTTGTTTCAGATGAGACAATATCCCAAATGCATTAGGTCTTGTTGAGGATCTTTTTTTTTTGTTTGTTTAAAGATTTACTTATTTAAAATTTTTAGAGAGAGAGTGCGAGTAAGGGGAGGGACAAAAGGTGAGGGAAAGAGAATCCTCAAGCAGACTCCCTTCTCAGTGTGGAGCCTGATGCAGGCCTTAATCCCAGTATCATGAGATCATGACCTGAGCCAAAATCAAGAGCTGGCAGTTTAACCAACTGAGCCACCCAAGCACCCCTGGTCTTGAGTATCTTGATGAATGGCTTCAGATAATCCACTGGGCTAAAATAAAATCTCCAGAAACCAATACCAAGGAAATGGGAGATCTATTGATTATATGACAATGGAAATTTTCTTAAGGAAGCACAATGATCAAGACAACAGTGAATGAACAAAATGAGAGAAAATGAAGAGACACTAAAAACAGAACCATATAGAATTCTGAAAATTTTACTAGAGGGGTTCAACAGCAGATTTGATCGAGTAGAAGAAAGAATCAGTGATTCTGATCATTGAAATTGTCAAAGGAATAAAAAGAAAAAATAAGGAACATCGAGCAAGCCTAAGGGACCTATAAAATAGCACAAAATGGACCAATATATGCATTATGAGAGTCACAGAAGGAGAAAAGAGTGAGAATGAGACAAAACATATTTGAAGAAGTAAGGGCTGAAAATTTCCCTAATCTGAGGAAGGAAATGGACATCCAAATTTTGAGAAGCTCAAAGGACTCCAAATAGAATAAACCCAAACAGCCAAGACTATAGTAAACAAACAAACAAAACAAAAACAAAAAACCTCAAAAATAGAGGACAGAGAATCTTGAAAAGCAACGGGAAAAATAACTCATCATATTCAAGTGAGCCCCCACAAGATAATGAGTGGATATCTCAGCAGAAAGCTTAGAGCCCAGAAGGGAGTAAATTATATTCAAAATGCTGAAACAAAAAACCAGCCAATCAAGAATACTATACAGAAAAAGTATTCTTCACAAATGAAAAGATAGACTTTTCCAGATTAACAAAAGCTAAAGGAGTTCATCATCTCTGGATGTGCCTTGTAAGAAATGCTAGAGGGAGTCCCACCCATTGAAAAAAGATGTTAGCAATAGGAAAGCATACAAAAGTCTAAAACTCTGTGATAAAAGTAAATAGGCAAATGCAGGGTCCTTTATCAGTGTAATGGTGGTATGTTAAGTACTTTTAGTTCTGCTATAGACATTAGAAACAAGCATTAAAAATTACTATAAAACTATATTAATAGATAATATATAAAGGCATAACTTGTGAATCAAAAAGTGGTAGGGGGGTGGGGAGATTGAAAAGAATAGAGTTTTTGTGGGGTACCTGGGTTGCTCAGTTAAGTGCCTGACCCTTGGTTTTGACTCAGGTCAGGATGTCATGGTCATGACATTGAGCCTATGTCAGGCTCCATGCTTAGTGCAGTCTGCTTGATTCTTTCTCCCTTTCTCCTTCCCCCTCTATCCCTCCCCTCATTCATGCTCTCTCTCAAATAAATAAAATCTTCCCCCCAAAAAGAAATAGAATTTTTGTATATGACTGAGATTAGGTTGTAATCAGCATTAAAATAAATTGTTCTATAAATAAGATGTCTTACGTAACTCCTGCAGTAACAACAAAGAAAATGTTACTAAACTGAATTTCAGCTGCCTGTTTCCTAAAAGATCATCACTCATGAGACAAGTTTTGATAGGAAAGGAATTTGAGCTTTATTCAGAAGGCCAACAACCTGGGAAGAAGGCACACTCTTATCCAAAAGCCAACTCCTAGGTTTCTGCCTGGCATGGGAGTTTTAAAGGGGTTTAGGGTAGTTAATCAGTAAAGAGTGGGCAGCAGCCCACAACATTTCTTGATTATGTGTAAACCTGATGTTACCACCTGTAAACATCTCTGCTCTGGAGTTGTAGTTCTTTGTTCTGTGTTGTGTAGGAATGCTCTGTTTTTCCTACAAAGGAGGGCAAGGTCTACAGAAACACAAAGGGAGGTCAGTAAAATCATTTGTGTAACCTAAAAGAAAAAAAAAATTTGGGGACGCCTGGGTGGCTCAGTTGTTTAAGCGGCTGCCTTCGGCTCAGGCCATGATCCCAGCATCCTGGGATCGAGTCCCACATCGGGCTCCTTGCTCTGCGGGGAGCCTGCTTCTCCCTCTGCCTCTACCTGAGTTCCTGCCTGTACTCTCTATCTCTCTGACAAATAAATAAATCTTAAAAAAAAAGAAAAAAAAATTTGCTAAAAAAATTCGCTGGGTTAATCAGAAAGCTGAGATGGCTTCAAACAGACTTACTGGCCCCTGTGGCCTGAGAAAGTTCTGGTTCTTCACTCCTTGAGGCCAGTGGTCTGCAAATCTCAAAGTAAATTAGTTCTGTTACAGAACAAGGGTCCTATGTCAGCAAGTAAGGAGTGTGTTACCTTGAAGCAAGTTAACCCTTAAGACTAACTGGAGTGCTGTTACAAAAATACCCATAGAAGATACACAAAAGAAAATGGGGGGGGGGCAGGTGGGAATCAAAGCATGTCAACACAAAAACATCAATGGAACACAAAGTCAACAAAAGGAAAAGGGGCAAGAAAAGAAAAAAACAAAATGGCAATAGTAAGTGCTATGGATGTTCTGAATGTTTACCCCAAAATTTTTTGTACCCCAAAATTTTTGTTGAAATTCTAACCCCCAAAACTCTTAGCTAGACAAAAAAGAAGACTCAACTAAAATCAAAGATGAAAGAGAAATTACAACTGATGCCATAGAAATACAATAGATTATAGGAGACATATGAAAAATTGTATACCAACAAATTGGATAACCTAAAAGAAATGGATAAATTCCTAGAAACACACAATCTAGTAAGACTCAATAATGAGGAAATAGAAAATCCAAACAGACCTATAACTAGGAAGGAGGTTGAATTAATGGTCAATTACTAATCAATAGTCAATTACTAAATCAAAAAGTTCCCAACAAAGAAAAGTACCAGTACCAGATGGCTTCATTGGAGTGTTTTACCAAATATTTAAGGAATTAACACCAGTCCTTCTCAAAGTCTTCCCCAAAATTGGGGCACCTGGGTGGCTCAGTTGGTTAGGTGGCTGACTCTTGATTTCAACGAGTTGTGATCTCAGGGTCATGGGATCAGGCCCGCATTGGTCTCCACACTTGGTGTGGACTCTGCTTGCCCCTCTCTCTGATCCTCCTCTTTCTCTCTCTCTCTCAAACAAATAAATTATATCTTAAAAAAAAAAGAAAAAACCCTCTTACCAAAAATTGAAGAGAGCGGGCGTTGGTGGTATAGTGGTGAGCATAGCTGCCTTCCAAAAATTGAAGAGGAGGGAATACATCCTAACACATTTTATGAGTCCAGCATTACTCTGATACCAAAATACAAAATGCAGGTCGATATCCCTGGTTAATGTCAATGCAAAATTCTTCAACAAAATACTAGTAATCCAAATCAATAGCACTTTAAAAGGACTATACACCATGAACAAGTAAGATTTATTCCTGGAATTCAGGGACGATTCGACAAAAGAAAATAAATGTAGCATTAACAGAAACGACCAAAATTAATGATCATCTTAACTGATGAAGAAAAAGCTCTTGACAAAATTTAACATTCTTTCATTAAAAAAAAAAAAAACCACTCAAGAAACTAAAAATAAAATTAAAGTACCTAAACATAATAAAGGTCATATGTGAAAAGCCCACAGCTAACATCATACTCAATGGTAGAAAACTGAAAGCTTTTCCTCTAAGATCAGAAACAAGGCAAGGATGCCCACTCTTGACGCTTATATTCAACAAAGTCCTGGAAGTCTTAGCTAGAGCAATTGGGAGAGGAGGGAAGAGAGAGACCGAGGGAGGGAGGAAAAGGTATTTGTTAGCAGGTGACATGATCTTACATGTAGGAAACCCAAGCTATTCCACACAACAAGTGCTAGAACTGTTAAATGAATTCAGCAAAATTGCAGGTTACAAAACCAACACTCAAAAATCAGCTGGATTTCTACATACTAACCACAATCTGAAAAGGAAATTAAGAAAGCAATCCCATTTATATCCCAATAATATAAAAAAGAATAAAATACTAATAAACTTAACCAGAGAGGCAAAGGATGGAAAGTGAAGACTATAAAACATTGAAACCTATAAGACATTGCTGATAGAAATTGAAAAAGACATATATAAGTAGAAAGGCATCCTGTGTTCATGGGTTGAAAGATTTAATGGTATTCAAATGTCCATATTACCCAAACCAATCTTCAGATTCAATGCAATCCCTATCAAAATCCCAATGGATTTTGGGGGACAAAAATCCCAGAATTCATATTGAATCTCAGAGGACCTCAAATAGCCAAAACAATCTTGAGAAGAACAAAGTGGCAATCTCACACTTCATGATTTTAAAGTATTGTATTATTTGTATTACAAAGCCACAACAATCAAAAGAGAATGAAACTGTCATAGGCAGACATATAGACCAATAGAACACAACAGAGAGCCCAGAAATAAGCACATACATTTAAGACCCAATGATCTTCAATGAGGGTGCAAGAAGTACACAGTGGAGAAGGAACAGTCTCATCCACAAATGGTTTTGGGAAACTGGATACCCACATGAGAAAGAATAAGGATGGATCCTTACCTAGTACTATATACAAAAATTAACCCAAAATGGATAAAAGAACTAAACCCAAGACCTGAAACTACAAAATTCTTAGAAAAAATGTTGGAGAAAATGTTCATGACATTGTAATGGGAAAGGGTTTCTTGGATATGACACAGAAGTCACAGACAACAAAGGCAAAAATAGACAAATGTGACTACATCAAGCTTAAAACCACTGTGCAACAAAAGAGAGTAAAAAGGCAATCTATAGGACAGGTGGAAAATATTTGCAAACTATATCAGATAAGAGATTAATATCCAGAATGTATAAAGAACTCCTATAAATCCATATCCAGAAAGCCAAAAAAATTAAAAAATGAGCAAAGAACTTGAATACACGTCTCCAAAGAAGATATACAAATAGCTAACAAGCTTATGAAAAGATACTCAGTGTCTCTAAAAATCAGGAAAATACATATCAAAACTACAATGAGATTATCATCTCACATCCATTAGGATGGCCACATTAAACACACACACACACACACATCAGAAAATAACAAGTTTTGGTGAGGATGTAAAGAAATTGGAATCCTTTTGCACTGTTGATGGAATTCTAAAATGGTGCAGCCACTATGGGAAATATTATGGAAGTTCCTAAAAATATAAAAAATAGAACCACCATATGATTCAGCAATCTCACTTCTGGGTACATATCTAAAAAAGTTGAAAGCAGGATCTCAAAGGGATATTTCACACCCAAGTTCACTAGAGCATTATTCGCAATGGGCAAGATGTGGAAGCAAGCTAAATGTCCATGGACAGAGGAATGGATAAAGCAAATGTGGACTATATATACAATGGAATATTATTCAAACTTCAAGAAGAAGGGACTCCTGTCATGTGGTAGAACATGGATGAACCTTGAACACATTATGCTAAGTGAAATAGCCAGTCACAAAAAGACAAATACTGCACGATTCCACTTATATGAAGACATCTAAAGTAATCAAACTCATACAAGCACAAAGTAGAACAGAATACAAACAGAAAATAGTGCCACCGGTTGGGGAAAGGAACAATCGAGGAGTTATTGTTCATTAGAGACAGTTTCAGTCCCACCAGATGAAAAAGTTCTAGAAATCTGTTTACAACAATATGTGTATTAGTTAACAGGATTGTACTACTCAGATAGTAAAAAGGCAAATGTGTATTATGACTTTTGCCACAATAAAATAAAGTTTACAGGGAGAATAAAGTTTTTAGGGATAATTAGAAGTAATAATTACCAGGCGCCCGGGTGGCTCAGTGGGTTAAGCCTCTGCCTTTGGCTCAGGTCATGGTCTCAGGTCATGGTCTCAGGGTCCTGGGATCGAGCCCCGCATCGGGCTCTCTGCTCAGCAGGGAGCCTGCTTCCCCCCCCCCGCCCCCCTCCTGCCTCTCTACCTACTTATAATCTCTGTCAAGTAAATAAATAAAATCATAAAAAAATTTAAAAAGAAAAAAATGTGTGTGTGTATATATATATACACATTTAAAAAACAAAATTGACAATATATTATAGAATTTTATATTTTTTTAAATTCTCTAATTGTATAAGTGATGAATATACCATCACCAAAATGATTTAAAGGATACAGACATAAAATACTTCCTCAGCTCGTCCTTTCCCCCCATGCCTCCTTCTCCCCAGAGAGACCATGATGCAAATTTGTCCAGTACCCTCTCAGATTTTCCTGTGCATTACCATTATGCAGGAATTTACTATGTCTAGCTTTCTATTAAAATATCCAGTAGAGGGAACTGTTAGACTGTTTTCTACTTTAATATGTAAATTATACCTCTTTTTGATTTACAAAAAGCTAAGCGTCTTAGATGTCATTTACACAATGCAGAATGGTATATCAATTTAGAAATGTATTATTTCTACTGACTAGTTTCTAATCTAAATAAAAATCTTAAATCTTATTTTCTCCCTTCAACTTTCTCTTTGGTTGGTTTTTGTTTCTTTTGACCTTGAAATTATGTGATTTTTTTTTAAAGATTTTATTTATTTATTTGACAGCGAGAGCAGGAACACACAAGCTGGGGGAGTGGAAGAGGGAGAAGCAGGCTTCCCGCCAAGCAGGGAGCCCAATGTGGGGCTCAATCCCAGGACCCTGATCATGACCTGATCATGACCAGGACCAGGGATCATGACCCGAGCCAAAGGCAGACGCTTAAACAACTGAACCATCCAGGTGACCCAAATTTATGTGATTTTTAAAGGATACTGCTACTGGGTATATTTATGGGGGAAAAATCCTTTCTGTTGGCAGAAATATGGTTGTTTTCTTTTCCTTTGAGAAGATAAATCAGATTCAATACAAAAAGAGGTGCAGATGAAAATTTTGTTTAATGTGGCAGTAATTCCATTTAATATCCTAAATAGATTAGAATAATTGAATAGTAGCTATATACATTTAGATACTCTGACAATGTTTTTTTTCCAAGATGAAAAATTCTGTGTATTTCAGTAATACTTTATGTAAATGATATTTATATTTTTAATTTCACAGCAGATCTCAAGAGAACCTGACAAAACTTGCAAGCATATTCCAACTATTGTGCTGATGCTGGGGGAGGGAGGAGTGTTTTCACAGCTGTTGTCGATTTGCATATTAATTAAAATACCCTGAAAACGGTGGTTAGGCGATGAGGTGTCCTCATTATGCGAACTTTCCAAATAGCCTACTCTCCTTCAAATGCCAACACTTTTCATTTTTAAGCATAGGAATGGAACGTTTCCAATGACTATTTTATTGTTCACTCAGCTTTTCTAAATAGAGGGTTTTGAACCCAAGTTTTGTTACTTTGACTACATTGTATTTTTAATCCCCAGGTAGTCATCTCTGTGAACCTTGATTCATTTTTCAATCCTAGCCAGCTAGGCATATCTTCATAGTGCTATTACATATCTTATGCTTCATAAATATTTGACAAGAAAAAGTGTCCTCCTCCTCCTGTCATTTTGCATGTAACTAACAATTCCTGTCTCAGGTCTCAGCAGTTCATCCTGTGTCCCCTTGCCCCCTGCCACCACTTCCGTGATTCTCTCACCCCTACCTGCCCCTTCAGCTTCATCTAATCTGTTTGTACAAAAACAAAATAGGCAAGCCTAATTCTTAAAATTGTAGTAAATAACAGTGAATTAACAGCCAGTGAGCTCAGAATGAAAGCCTAAGGAACTTGACTTTGGCGCTTTCTTTCAGCCACTGCCTTCTTTAAAACACAGATTCGTGCCGATTATTTCAAATCTGCCTAAGACTGGAGCATTTTGTGAAATCCATGTGTAACTTACCTACAGTAGTACAAGGCTTATTTATAACAATGAAAACTTGAAAACAATTGAAATTGGAGATTAGTTAAATGTAAAGTTGGGTGAGGCGCCTGAGTGGCTCAATGGGTTAAGCTTTTGCCTTCGGCTCAGGTCATGATCCCAGGATCCTGGAATCATGACTTGATCCCAGGATCCTGGGATGGAGCCCCGCATAGGCCTCTCTGCTCAGCAGGGAGCCTGCTCCCCACCCCCGCCTGCCTCTCTGCCTACTTGTGATCTCTCTGTCAAATAAATAAATTAAATTAAATTAAAAATCTTTAAAAAAGTAAATGTAAAGTTGGAGACATCTATAAGATAAATATCATGTACCCTTTAAAAGTGGTCCTAGACAATAGTTCACAGTGATCTGATATGAACAAAGGCAAAAGAAATTTAGGGGAAAAAAATTAAATCTCCTTACAATTTACAGCCTATTGGCAAGTCCTTGAGACAGGCAGAGCGACCTTCCCCTAGGAATTCAACTGCCTTGACATTAATAATTTAACTTAACATAGCCTGATCTCCAGGATCCTTTCAGTCTCCTTTAACATATAAAAATTCCTTTGGAAACTTCCATTATTTCTACCCCACCAAGACATATGTTAGCAATGATCTTCCAAGCATGTGGCCCACTGATAAAAATCCGAAGGGACTCATGACTAAGGTTTTACTAAAACAGTAGTAAATGACCTTTTCCTAACAACAGCTGCCCCTCAGGGTCCAGGAAACCTTGCTTCCAAATCCCTTAGAGACTGTCACTGTCCCTAACCCACTTTCAACCTAAAAGGATATAATCAGTTACCTGTCACAACCCCAGCACAGCTCTTTCTGCCCACAGGTCCTGTCCCTGTGCTTTAATAAAACCTCCCTGTTTGCACCGAAGACATCTTAAGAATTCTTTCCCGACCATTCACTCCAGACTGCAACATTTTCACATCCACCTTCATGGAGAAACCCATAGGAATCTGTTGGAAATGATATATCTATGAAATGAGTGTCTATTTTATCATTTATCTTGAATTTTGATGAACCCATATAAATTTCTTTAACCACAAAAAAAAGTTATGGTAGAATATTTAATGACTTAAAAACATGTTCACTTAACCATATGATTAAATAAAATGGGTTACAAAACACTCTATCATGCAATCTCAATTTAGGGGGAGGAAAGATGTGTACATGCATAGCAGAAAGATGGGATTTCTACTTACCAAAATGTTAGGAGCAGTTATTTATGGGTGATTTAAAAAATATTCTTCTGTTTGTTTACCCACAGAGCCTAATAGGGTTAACCTATCCTTCTTTTGAAATAAAGGGGAGAAAGGTTATCTCAGACTACTTTGACCTAGAGCACTTTGTGTCTGAGCCAGTAGGGGGCGCCCTCAACACTAGGCACACAAGTTCAACCCCTGGAAATCAACTTGATGTCAATGTTTCAGTATTTTTCACTAAATGGCAGGAGTTACTTGTGCTTTCCATATTTCTTTTTTGAGTCGGGCTGTGGTATCCTCTTTATATTCAAAAGAAAGTAAAATTTTCCAAATTTAGTCTAGGAGAATTGATATTTCAAGGGAATAAAGCAGGCCAATTTCAATTAAAAGGATAATAATTTAGGGGGAAATTTTGAAGTTAATGAGGTTGCCCAGGAAGCAGGTTGTAATGTAATCATAAATTAATTAACCTTTGGTAAAATGTCTCCAAGAAGAGAGTACGCGCCTGGAAGCACAGCAAATAGAACATGCTTTGTGTGTTTCTACTTATGAATAAATCATTTTGGATCATTTGCATTGCAAATAGGGTTTAGAACAGTTGATATTTATCAATATGTATTTGAAATGGTAGAGATTTTTAAAAATTCAATATTTAGTATCTTCAGTCTCAAGGCTTAAAATTCCATCTACATGTTGTTGGTTCTCAAATCTATTTTTCCAGCTCAGTTTCTCCCCTGAACTCTAAATGTAAACATCTGACTGCCTGCTCAGCACGCCAGATTCATGACATGTAGGAGATACCTTGGCTTCACTACATCCAAAACCAAATTGCTACCATCCTGGTCAAGCCTGGTTCTTACCATTTTTCCCTACCTCTGCTAACATCACTGGCTTCCTCCAGTTGCTCAGACAAAAAACCTGGCACCCTTCCTGTCTCTTGCCTTTCACAAATGCATGTCCTGTCATTTATCCCCATAGGCTTCCCTTTCACCATATCTAGAATTGACCATGGCTCACCACCTTCACCATCCCCTGCTGTAAGTCACCTTCAACTTTTATCAGAAGAATTATCTCTATCCCAACTCGTTTGTCTGTCCTCCATTCTCCTGCTGAGGATCCCCAAAGGCTAAACTCCAGTCTGAGGGGCCCCCTGGGACAGAGACAGGGCAGAGAATGGTGGACAGTGGGCCTGCAGGCACTAACAGAAACAGTGGGGCTGGTCACTTCATACTTCATACTTGGGTAACTTGACCCATTGAGTGGGATTTTCAACTTACAAAGTATTATAGGAGAGGAAAAACAAATTTCCCTCTACGCTTGTAGGTTCCTGGCTGAGGAACACTCCTCCCAATAATAAAAGATTAACAAGGGGCACCTGGGTGGTTCATTGGGTTAAAGCCTCTGCCTTCGGCTCAGGTCATGATCCCAGGGTCCTGGGATCGAGCCCTGCATCGGGCCCTCTGCTCAGCAGGGAGCCTGCTTCTCCCTCCTCTCCCCGTCTCTGCCTACTTGTGATCTCTGTCTGCTAAATAAATAAAATCCTTAAAAACAAATAAACAAAAAAGATTAACAAGACAAAAATAAACAAGTTAAATTGCATATGAACATATGTGCATACAAGAGCACCACCTCGTATACCTTTTAGACAAAAATACAATAAATTTGTGAAGAACTGACAAGATAAATGGGTTTAGGCTAAGGTTATTAACATGGCGAAGATGTCTCAAGTTTTGTTTGTACAGTCTTCTTGGTCCTAAGCTCCCTGTCTCTGATGATATGGATGCTTTCTACCCTCTTGGTACAGGAAGATTATTTTTCACATGGAAGATTTATCTTCTGCTTTCAGTGGGACAAGGAACGATCAGAGTGTCCCTTTTGCACCAGCTATTTCTCAAGTATGTTTAAATCAAAGTAATCAATATGCCAAAGTGACATATTCCATATGCCAATGTTTCAAAATGACATATTCTGAACCCCAACAGACTCTTATTACATTAGTTATTTATAAAACTGAAATAGTACTATTCATTTGAGGGATACATCATTTCCCACTTAAAATGATGCTGAGTATATATTAACATTACCGGACACATATGAGGTATTTAAATGTACTGTGGCACTGCGGGGAAGGGAAGAAGTTGGTAGAGAAAAGTGGGCTTGGTACCCAGTGATTACAAGGGAATTAGTGGAGTCAGCTCTTTTACAAATTCATGCTGGGATGGTACAGGGACCTGCCAAGAAAGGAATCGTGGCTGACATTCATGACATCCATTGCCCGAGCTGGAAAAATAAGTGCATGTCCCATGGGTGGCAATGAGCAGGCAGCATCTGTCTGTGGGCAGAATATTTTTATTTAAAATAAGTGATGTGTGGGGGCGCCTGGGTGGCTCAGTGGGTTAAGCCTCTGCCTTTGGCTCAGGTCATGATCTCAGGGTCCTGGGATCGAGCCCCACATCAGGCTCTCTGCTCAGTGGGGAGCCTTCTCCCGTCGCACTTGGGCTGAATTTATTTTTTATTAATTTATTTTATTGAATTTATTTTTGTGTATGGTGAAAACAAATGGTCCAGTTTCATACTTTTGCGTATAGCTGACCAATTTTCCCGACACCATTTGTCAAAGAGACTGTCTTTTTCCATTGTACGTTTTTTCCTCCTTTGTCAAAGATTAATTGACCATATAATCGTGGATTTATTTTCAGGTTTTCTATTCTGTTCCATTGACTTCTGTGTCTATTTTTATGCCAATACCACACTATTTTGATTACTACAGTTTTCTAGTACAACTTGAAGTCCGAAATTGTGATAATTCCAGTTTTGTTTTTCTTTTCAAGATTGCTTTGGCTCTTTGGGGCCTTTTGTGGTTCCATACAAAATTTAGGAGTTTTGTTCCAGTTCTGTGAAAAAATGCTGTTGGTATTTTGATAGGGCTGCATTAAATCTGTAGATGGTTTTGGGTAGTATAGACATTTCAACAATATTTGTTCTTCTAGTCCATGAGCATGGAGTGTTTTTCCATTTCTTTGTATTTTCTTCAGTTTTTTTCCATCAATGTTTTATTGTTTTCAGAATATAGGTCTTTTACCTCTTTGGTTAGGTTTATTTTTAGGTATTTTATTATCTTTGGTGTAAATGTAAATGAGAGGTTTTTTTCCCTTAATTTATTTCTGATGCTTCGTTATTAGTGTATAGAAATGCAACAGATTTCATGTTGATTTTTATCTTGCTACTTTACTGAATTCGTTTATCAGTTCTAGCAGGGTTTTTTTCATGGAATCTTTAGGGTTTTCTATACATATCGTTTTGTCATCTGCAAATAGTGGAAGATTTACTTCTTTGCCAATTTGGATGCCCTTTTTTCTTTTTGTTATCTGATTGCTGTGGCTAGAACTTCCAGTACTCTGTCGAATAAAAGTGGTGGGAGCGGAGGAGCTCTGTTTTTCCCCATTGATGTGATGTTTTGGGTTTTTTTTTAAAGATTTTTATTTTTATTTTTATTTATTTATTTGTTAGAGAGAGAGAGCGAGCACAGACAGACAGAGAGGCAGGCAGAGGCAGAGGGAGAAGCAAGCTCCCCGCCCAGCAAGGAGCCCGATGTGGAACTCGATCCCAGGATGCTGGGATCATGACCTGAGCCGAAGGCAGCTGCTTAACCAACTGAGCCACCCAGGCGTCCCTCCACTGACGTGATGTTTGCTGTGAGTTTTTCCTGTGAGGCCTTCACTATGTTAAGGTATGTTCCCTCTAAACCTACTTTGTTGAAGATTTTTATCATGCCTGGTGTTGTGTTTTGTCAAATACTTTTTCTGTATCTATTAAAATGATCCTGTAGTTTTTTTCCTTTTTCTTGTCGATGTGATGCATCATGTTGATTCATTTGTGAATCTAGAACCACACTTGCATCCCAGGAATAAATACCACTTGAGAGTGGTGAATGATTTTTTAATGTATTGTTGGATTCATTATCATCGTTTACTGGTATTTTGTTGGGGATTTTTGATGTTCTTCAGAGATATTGGCCTGAAGTTCTCTTTTTTGGTGGTGTCCTTATCTGGTTTTGTTACCAGAATAAGGCTAATCTCATAGAATGAATTTGGAAGTTTTCCTTCCTCTTCTATTTTTTGGACTAGTTTGAGAAGAATGGGTATTATCTGGCTTTTAAATGTTTGATAAAATTTTCCTGTGAAGGCTTCTGGTCCCAGACTTTTGTTTGTTGGGAGTTTTTGGATTACTGACTCAATTTCATTGCTGGCAATCAGTCTGCTCTAATTTTCTATTTCTCTCTGTTTCTGTTTGATAGATTACATGTTTCTAGGAACTTAGCATTTAAACGTGTTTTAAGGTATCTTATACAGTGCTGAATGACCAGTGTTCCCAACTAAATTCTATCTGCTGAGTGACAGTTCTTCACTGAATATTTATTTGGGGGAAGTTAATTAGTGGTTCCTATATTGAAGCCAACACAGTGATCTCTTCCAACTCCTACTTCTTTCCACCCACAGCATGGTTTCCCACTTCCCTTCCAGTGTAAAATGATTCCTCCCAACATTGCTGTGACCAGCATTTTCCCAACCAAACCACTGTTTTCTCTGTCATGGCCTTTTTAAAAAGCAAGTCAGGCAGATGAGTTTCATAGGGAGAAATTCACTCTGACGTTTCAATATCTCACTTTTCAGTATTTGACATTTTGAACATTTTGGTCTTGAGACAAATTTGAAAATAGTAATTACTCAGTAAATATTTATGGAGCACCCACTGTATGCCAGGCACTATTCTAGACATTGCAAACCCTTGCCCTCTTGGGAAACTGACATTCTAGATCGGCAGTAAGTAAGAAGCATAGAAAAATGTACTCTGCCTAACATGTTGAAAGGTGATAAGTAGTATGAAGAAAGCAGGTTAGTCTGGGACATAGTCACCACTGCCAGATGATTTTTTTTTTAAAGATTTTATTTATTTATTTGATAGAGATCACAAGTAGGCAGAGAGGCAGAGAGAGAGAGGAGGAAGCAGGCTGTCCGCAGAGCAGAGAGCCCGATGCGGGGCTCGATCCCATGACCATCATGGGATCATGACCCGAGCCGAAGGCAGCGGCTTTAACCCGCTGAGCCACCCAGGCGCCCCCAGATGATTTTTTTTTATGTCACTGTTGCTCAGAAACATCTAATGTTTCCCTCAGTTTGTCACCCAAGCCTTCCTGTCTGCTCCCAGTCTACCCTCCTACCTTATTTGGTACCTGGGCAACTACAAAAACTCAGGTTTGGGCTCTCACTCTTTCCCACCACCCTCCCAGTTCCAAGCCATTGCTTAGATTGTCTCTTGACTCTTGTAATGTGGGTGGATGTGGCCTATAAAAAATGGTGGTCCACTCCCCAAAGTCTTGGGACCTCTGCAGCACACACCCTGAGCCCACTGATCTCTGAACTTCCTGATATTTGTTCTCTGTCCCTGACAGAGCCTTAATCAAGTCCCTCCTTGAATTGCTACTTAATGATTACTGAACCATGTTAGGGATTATCTCCCTGTACAGATTATTGACTCCTGGGATGGGGAGGCAGGCATCATCCTCAGGATTTATCTCCATTGCTTTCTTTCCTTCTTTCTTTCTTTCCTTTTTAAAGATTTTATTTATTTATTTGACAGACAGAGATCACAAGCAGGCAGAGAGGCAGGCAGAGAGAGAGGAAGGGAAGCAGGCTCCCTTCTGAGCAGAGAGCCCGATGCAGGGCTCCATCCCAGGATCCTGGGACCATGACCTGAGCCGAAGGCAGAGGCTTTAACCCACTGAGCCACCCAGGCGCCCCTCTCCACTGCTTTCTATGTACATGATAAGTCCTAAGAAAAATTCCTGTTGTTGAATGAATGAAGGGTAAACTACTAAATAGAGACATTTGTATACAACTTCGGAGTTGATGGACCAGAACTCTTTCCCTGCTCTTGGAGGATGTAAACAAGGAAAGATGAGTGCTGATTTTATCATTCTATCTCCCAAACACCAGTTTTCAATCTTTGCACAATTGTTTATAAAATTGGTTTAACATAAAACGTAGTATTTTCAAGCCGCTTATAACTTCTATGATTACTCTCTGGAAGCATTCTGTAAAGAATTTTTTAGTTGCTTGCTTCTAAAATTCTAACTAATATATGGCCTGCTTGCTTGTTAAGCAATTAGGATCTCATTCCTTCAAGTCCCTGTCGTGGCTGTCTGACAAGTCTCACCGAATTCAGTTTATCTTGCACAACCATATCCAGGGCCGTAACAAGAAAGTCTGAATGCTGTTACACCTCAGATCTTGAGAAGCTCTTTCTCAAGAGGCAGTAAACGTCAACATCTTTGAGGACATTTCTTCCAGGAATTGCTTTTCAGTGACTATGCATGCAAAGGATGGAGGGGAGAGTCCACAAAAGGCAGTAGGTGTCTTGGCAAATTCATTAGCCTGCTCTGGGGGAATCTAAGGGTTTGCACGAGGGAAACCTAGCCACAGCCACAGGTTTTATTGACAGCATCCTCTTGAAACTGCTCTGAACCTGAACACACAAACCAAAAATAATTAAAGAACCAATTGATGAGCTTTTTTTTTTTTTAAAGATTTTATTTATTTATTTGTTAGAGAGAGAGAGAGAGCGAGCACAGGCAGACAGAGTGGCAGGCAGAGGCAGAGGGAGAAGCAGGCTCCCTGCTGAGCAAGGAGCCCGATGTGGGACTCGATCCCAGGATGCTGGGATCATGACCTGAGCCGAAGGCAGCTGCTTAACCAACTGAGCCACCCAGGCATCCCTTGATGAGCTTTTTTTTTTTTTTTTTAAAGATTTTTTATTTATTTATTAGACAGACAGAGATCACAAGTAGGCAGAGAGGCAGGCAGAGAGAGGAGGAAGCAGGCCCCCCACTGAGAAGAGAGCCCGATGCGGGGCTCGATCCCAGGTCCCCGGGATCATGACCTGAGCCGAAGGCAGAGGCTTTAACCCACTGAGCCACTCAGGCGCCCCCCTTGATGAGCTTTTTAAAAAAAGGTTAAAAATATCATTTGGAAGCCTCTTGGACAAAGAGTATACTACAGGGAAATACAGTGGTCTGCCCAATATTCTAAGTACAGGCAAACTTGGGGCTTTTGCAAATGATGTATGGAATCTTTGAGCCTTTGGATAACCTACAAACAAGGCCATGCACAGTGAAATCATGAAGAGACAGAGCTGTCCTTGGTGGCTTCTATTTCCATGTCTGATCTGTCAGCCTCCCTTTTTTCCTGGAAACTCCTATCTTCTTCTTCTAGGTCTCAGGAAAACCCAGGATATTAGCCATGCTTTTACATAGGGTTGTTGCTTTTTGCAGGAGAATTCGGAGACAGGACTTTGGGACAAATCACGAAGCCTTGAACTTCAGCCTTCAGGGAAAATTCTCATGCTAATGGCATGAGTGCTTCCCTGGTCAGGCTTTGGGTCTTTCTTCCCCTTTGCTCTGGGAGCTCTGGCTTTGGACCTCCAGCCACAAGAGATGGTTCTCCCTTCCTGAACTCTTTCAAATGCTTCCTTCCAGTGGGGAGTTTCAGTCACAGTGGAGTTTGATGGAACAGAGAATCAGAATCCATACTCATGTATGGTGTTTGGGAGAACAAAAGAGTCTAATGGAATTGATCATCAATTGCCAATCAAGATAGATATTCAAAAATGATTAGCCAACCATGTAACTTTACACTTCACAAAAGTGAAGCCCCATAATTCTGCCCTTGCAGTCACTAAAAAAATGTGTTTGGCCCACTGCTAGGGACATGTGGTTCCCAGGCTAAAACAAGCCCAAGATGGAACTCTGCAAGAGGAACAGCTTGCCCAATTTTGCCCACCCACCTTGTGCTCCAGAACCACAGGGAAATAAAGACCACATGCCAGATCCACACGGAGAGATTCCTTAACTTGGGAGTGAACACATACAACAAGGAGTTTTGTTAAGAATGATTGACTCCAAATTCAAGAATGACATTGCATGTAGCTTCCTGTATTTTAACTTTGGAATGTGTGTGTGTGTGTGTGTGTGTGTGTGTGTGTGTAGTGTAGTATGATATAGTATAATATAGTATAGTATAGTATAAATATGACTCTTTTCTTATGAATGACAGAACCTCAAAATGGCTTAAACAGAAAAAAAGCAACAATTTTTTGCTTCAATAATAGTAGAGAGAAGCAGTTTTGCTTCAGGCATACTAATGCTGTCACCTGGGCTTGGTCCCTGTCCGTTTCTTAATCCTGTTTTCTGCTATGTTGGACTTGCTCTTGGTCAGATCCTCTCTGGGTGTAAACCCAAGACTTGTGTCCAGTGTACATACTTCCCTTCTCCAAGGGGCCTACTCAACCTGGGAACTGAGGCCATATCCTGCACCAATGTGCATATCTGAAATTGGCAGGTAGTGCCCTTGACTGATGGGAAGTGGTAGCAATCAACCCCACCAAAATGCCTGCACGGAGGATAAAGAGTCATTCCAGTGGTGCCTGGCTGGCCCAGTCAGTATGTAACTCTTGATCGTGGGGTTGTGAGTTTGAACCCCACGTTGGGTGTAGGGACTACATTATAAGACTAAAATCTTAAAAAAAAAAAAGAGTCATACCAGTCAGAAAGAAGTGGTAAGGGGCTAAAGTGGCAAAGATAGTGGGGTCACCATATAGTATAGCTCTAAGTGCCACTAAGAGGGGCTCTTCCTGGGATTTGCCCCTTTCCTGGATGAGGACACACGCAGTACTGGCCACCAGGTAACCTCAGAGGCCTTGACCTCAGGGTGAGTCAAGGCAGTGGACAGGCACACAGAACCAATCTAGAGCCCCATGTGTTAAGACAAAGCTATGATTAACTCAGATGCTGCCCTACAACCCTTCTATAAGATCATATAGTTCTCTTATTATTTAAGGAGTTTGGGGACGCCTGGGTGGCTCAGTTGGTTAAGCAGCTGCCTTCGGCTCAGGTCATGATCCCAGCGTCCTGGGATTGAGTCCCACATCGGGCTCCTTGCTTGGCAGGGAGCCTGCTTCTCCCTCTGCCTCTGCCTGCCACTCTGCCTGTGCTCACTCTCTCTCTCTCTCTAACAAATAAATAAATAAAATCTTTAAAAAAAAAAAAAGGAAGTTTGTGTCAAATTTGTTGCTCACAATAAAAAACATCCTAATTCATAGATCTATAATCAAAGAGGTAAAAGACAAAGGCACATTAATTTTTAAAAAGTGATATTTTTGTTTTATCCCAAGTTATCCATGTCTCCTACATGACAGTCTATTCTGGGATACTTTGCAAATTGTACTTTCCCTCAGCTCACTAATGGAAACATTTAGAGCAATCTTAGACTCTGAAAACAACTTGTGGATATCTGAAATAATTCAATCAAAAGCTAAAAGCATGTAAATATTTTGCAATGGGGAGATCAGCTCACACCGCCTTAAATGAGTGATTCCGCATCAAGTGTGGAACTACTTGGGTATGGTGTGCAGTAACTAGGACACATACGAAGTATACAGCATCACTCATGAGGACTTGTCAGAAGTATTTCACCTGAATTTAACTAACCCTTTAGATCTAAATCCTGATCTATGGGAAACATAGGGGGTAGAGAAGTAAGTTAAACACCACCATGAGGAAACGGATGATACCAAAAGGCAGAACATTTTATAGGAGAAAGTTGTATTAGTCAGCTCAGGTGAAATAAAATAGTACAGCCTGGAGGACTAAAACAACAGACATTTATTTTCTCCCAGTTTTGGAGGCTGGAGGTCCAAGGTCAAAGTGCCAGCAGGGTAGATTTCTGGTGAGGGCTCTCCTCCTAGCTCATAGATAATCACCTTCTTGCTGTGTCCTCACATGGCCTTTCCGGAAGGGGTTCATGTCTCTTCCTCTTTTAAGAACACCAGTCCTATCAAATCAGGGCCCCACCCTTATGAACTCATTTAACCTTAATAACCCCCCTAAAGGATCTGCCTCCAGATATAACTGGGGATTAGGGCATCAACGCATGAGTTTTGGGGAGGCACAATTCAGTCCACTCAACATTCATTGTTCAGTCTCTCCAACAAATCAACATTAACAAACAAAAAAGGTGAGGGCTATCTAGAGACATGATAGCCAAATGCAATGTGGTCCTTGATCAGATCCTCGTTTATTTTTATTTTTATTTTTATTTTTTAAGATTTTTTATTTGTTAGAGAGAGAGAGTGAGCACAGGCAGACAGAGTGGCAGGCAGAGGCAGAGGGAGAAGCAGGCTCCCTGCCGAGCAAGGAGCCCGATGTGGGACTCGATCCCAGGACGCTGGGATCATGACCTGAGCCGAAGGCAGCTGCTTAACCAACTGAGCC
>ML103056.1:26406-47660 GCA_003697995.1 Taxidea taxus jeffersonii
CTGAGCCGAAGGCAGCTGCTTAACCAACTGAGCCACCCAGGCGTCCCCAGATCCTCGTTTAAACAAACTAGTTATAAAAGATATTTTGGGGACAAAATTGAAATTTTAGTATGGATTGGGTGTTAGATGTCATTAAGGAATTTTTAATCTTGTTAGATATTATAATGGTGTTGTGACTATGTGGGACATTTCTGCATTTTTTCAGAATTATATAATGAAGCATTTAGGAGTATATGCATGATAGATGTGATTTATTTCACAATGCTTTACAAACAGACTTGGAAATATGGGGGGAAAATTCTCCTTTTCTAAGTTTATCTATTTTTTTAGTATTCTCTTCACCGAACATGGGGTTTCAACCCAAGATCAAGAGTCATATGCTCCTCAGCCAGGTACCCCAGGGGAAAAATAATTCTTAAATCTAGCTGATGGGTATATATTTATACACTTCTCTATACTCAACATTTCTATAGCTTAAAAAAATACACACAATTCTTTTCAGAAATAATTCTTATAAAATGTTACCATATCATTTCTATATGAAATCCTGCTGAAATTATAAGATATCTTATATAGATTTAGTAATACTTTTACAGTTAAAAAACAGACATTATACATTTGTTTTCTAAAGCGGCTGAATCAAATTGCCACAAACCGGATGGCTTAAAACAACACAAATGTATCCCCTCACAGCACTGGGGGTGGAAGTCCAAAAGGTGTGAGTGGGGTCATGTTCTCTCTGAAGGTTCTGGAGGAGGATCTTCCCCTGCTCTTCTAGCTTACGGTGGTGGCTTTCAGTCCTTGGTGTTCTTCAGTGTACAACATCATCACCCCAGTCTGTCTCTGTCATCACATGGCCCTCACCCTGTGTGTCTGTGTCTTTTCTTTTTGTAAGGACACCAGTTATACTGGACTAGGGGTCCACCCACCAGTATGACTGTATGACTTCACCTTCACTTCACCAATAACATCGGCAGGGACCCTACTTCTAATTAAGGTTCTGGCAAGAACATGATTTTTTTTTAAGAACATGATTTTTGGTGGACATTTTTCAACCCAGTACATCCTACCTCATGAGTTCTTGCATCTTACATCTTACCTCATGGGTTTCTGGACCTATTTGGCCAGGTTGTTCCAGCAGGTCATTCCTGGTTATATTTAGAATTCCTGAAGGGCAAATCTATCCCCAGAAATATTGAAACAAGATGTAAACTGATGGCTTAATGCAGGACCAGAAAGGCAACTTCTAGGTTTGTGTCGGGGGTACCATGAGGATAATCTCTGAGTATGCTTCTTTACCTCTTCATATCAGACGGTGTTTTATTTTTTATTTTTTTTTAATATTTGAGAGAGAGAGAGAGCACGAGAAGGGGGAGGGTCAGAGGGAGAAACAGACTCCCCGCCGAGCAGGGAGCCGGATGCGGGACTCCTGGGACTCCAGGATCATCACCTGAGCCCAAGGCACCCCAGACCGTGTTTTAAAACAAGGAAGTTTAGAGATTTCTATAACTTTGAAAAATGAAGTATTTTGGTTTTAGAATATATTTGCTTAGCTGCTTGGAAAGGAATTAATATCATGTCATCCCTGGAACCAGGTAAGGCAGAGCAGATTACACATCACACAAATATTTGGTTTTAGGATCAGGAAAAATGTGTCCAATTGTGAAACTGAGTAGGAAATGGTTTGTCCTTAAATACACAAATGTCCTCTGTGAAATAAGACTGTGTGAGTCTATTCTTAGGCCATGATAATTAGAAAATTCTTTCCCTGGATTTGGCATTTGTCACTGACTTTCTCAGTTATTTATTTTATATCAGATTTATATGGTCTTGGAATTTTATTTAATGCAAAGGATTATCTCTGGTTCTGTGTTAAGTCAAAGCTGAAGGATAACATGAACACCCTGTCAGAAGTGTATATAGCTATGAGCAAAAGTTCCCACCTCTTCTCATCTCATCCTCCCCAATGAGTTCCTCTCAATAGAGGAAACCACTGCTAACATTTTGTAGTCTCTCCTTTAAGACATTTTACAGGAATATATAAAATGACTTATATGTTTCTGTGTATGAGTGAATGTGTATAGTTGTTTATTTACTTACATAAAAGCTGAATTACATCATATATATTTTGGGACAACTTGGTATTTTTCTCCACCAAGCAATATGTCATGAACAATGTTCCATGTCAGTATATAGTAAACCATCACGCATATATATATGCTGAGAATTCTCAGCTGACTATACCCTTTCATTAGTAGTAGCTTTAATCCAAGCTCTTTAAAGGAATCTGAAAAAATAAGATTGGAATGTAGCAATCAAGGACTTACCTAAAGGAACATTTAAAACTTTTAGTAGTTTTTCGTTCTTCAGTTTTATTATTGGCACTAAAACTAACAAAATATTAAAGAGGAAAAAAGAAAAGGGGACTTATGATTTCAGGTCCAGAGTGTAAGGAGCTTCAAGATTGTCACTGTGTCCCAGCAAGTGAAAAGCTGAACTGAGAAATTAATAACCCTTCCTAGATCCATCAGAGAAGTGGGGGTCATGAGGCAAACTGTTGCCCTCAAAATTAGGAGTTAAAGAGAATCACAAGTTACCAAAGCAGAGTCCCATGTATAGAAACCCTTGGGGAAACCAGTGCCAGGGTAAGAAAACGTAATTTATAACTGAAAGACTGCTGGAGGCTCATGGCGGACAAGTCTGAAAGTTAAACACTTCAGGAGACCCCACACGTAGGGAGGGGGAGGCACACTTTTGTGTGAGTTTTACCTCCAGGAGTTCTACCAGTTGCTCACAGTGAATACTGGAGAAAAATATCCTCCTATTTCTGACAGAGGAAGGGGGAAAGTAATCATTTTAAAATTACTAGAGCATTCCGTTCTTCTTAACAAGGTCTGTTCTCAGAAGAAACTATTTGCCGGAGCCAAATCTGCTGGGATTAACAAGGTCTGCTCTCAGGAGAAACTATTTGCCAGAGCCAAATCTGCTGGGATTTCATCAGAAACTAAACCACCTGGGAGAGGGGAAATATCCAGTTCCAGCCCACTCTAGCCATCCTGTTCTAGGAAAGGAGGTGGAGGTGGGTGTGGGGAATGAGAAGTACTTGGAAAGTTCACTAAAAGACTGAGGCACAATAGGGAGTGCTTTCCCTCCTCCCACACCTTACCACCATATTATTAAAGACCTATTGGTAGCAGTTCCTTTACTCAGTACACCATATATGGCTATAAAGAAAAAATAAGAAGACATACCAAAGGCAAAAACCATTTGAAGAGACAAAGCAAGCATTAGAAGCAGACTCATGGTAACATGAGTTATCAGACTAGGAATTTAAAACAACTAGAATTAATACGATAAGGTCCCTAATGGAAAAGTAGACTGCATCCAAGAACAGATGGGCAATGGAAGTGGAGATTTGGAAATTCTAAGGAAACAAAAATTCTAAAGATCAGCAACACTGTAAGAGAAATGAAAAATGCTTTTGACAGGCTCATTAGTAGACTAGAAACAGCTGAGGGAAGAATCTCTGAAGTCAAGGATATGTCAATAGCAACTTTCTGAACTGAAAAGCAAAGAGAAAGAAATGACTAAAAAAAAAACACAAGCAAACAAACCAACAGACAGAACAGAATATCTTAATAACTGTGGGATAACTACAAAAGGTGCAACATAGGCATAATGGAAATACCAGAAGGAAAAAAAATACTGAAGGAAACAGAAAAAAAGATTTAAGCAATAATAAATGAGAATTTCTGCCCAAGTTAATGTTAGATACCAAACTATAGATCCAGGAATCTCAGAAAACACCAAGTATGTTAATTGCCAAAACAAACAAACAAACAAACAAAATAACAAAACTCTCTACTACACCTAGGCATACCATTTTCAAGCCACAGAAAATCAAAGATAAAGAGAAAATCCTTAAAGAACCCAGAGGAGGAAACACCTTATTTATAAAGAAGCAAATACAAAATTTACATGTGATGTCTCCTTAGGAAACACACAAGCAATAAGAGGGTGAAATGAAACATTTAAAGTGTTGAGAAAGAAAAAAAAATCTACCAATTAGAATTCTGTAACCTGTTAAATTATCCTTCAAAAGTGAAGGGGAAAAGGATTCTGGGAAGATGGTGAAGGAGGAAGCACCAGGAATCTGTCTCACTATGTAGACAACAATTACACTGGTAAAATCTGTCTGGTTTAACTATTTTGGGACTTTAGACTGTACTCTTTTTTAAAGATTTTATTTATTTATTTATTTGAGAGAGAGAGAGAGAAAATACAAGCAGGGGGAGGGGCAGAGGGAAAAGAAGACTCCCAGCTGAATAGACAGCCTGATGCATGCTTCAATCCCAGGAGCCGAGGATGATGACCTGAGCTAGGCAGACGTCTAAGAGACTGAGCCACCCAGGTGCCCCTGGAACTCTAGATGGTACTGAAGCCTTGAAACTTAACCACTGTAAGACTTGAATGGTAAGTTGTGTTTAATTTCTGTCCATTTCAGCTCTTAGCACAGCAGCTAACTCAGTGGTGCCTGGGTGGCTCAGTCAGTTAAGTGTCTGCCTTTGGCTAAGGTCATGATCCCAGGGGCCTGGGATAGAGTTCTGCATCCAGATCCCTGCTCAGCAGGGAGTCTGCTTCTCCCTCCCCCTCTCCCCTCTGCTCGTGTGCTCACATACACACTCTCTCAAATAAGTAAATAAAATCTTAAAAAATAATAATAATAGCTACTCATGTCCCAGCATATAGCAGACAGCTATGCACATGTTCCAGGAGGAGCTTGCACACAGTCTGTGGGAGCCAGGATAGTAAAACAAAAGAAAACAAAATCCATCTCCTCCAAATATCAGTGATCTGTGCTATGATTTATGATTGCTTTTTCTGATCACAGAAGTACACTCAAAGAAGTGGGCAAAACTATTGTTGCAAATGAAATCCAGGGGTTTAATACTGTGAATTCCAAGAGAAAGGTGCAGGCTCAGAAAAGACCTGAAAAGACACTAATTAACATTTCAGGCTGCTCTTTGGTACAGAAAGAGCTGACAGTAATAGAAGAGGAAGAAGAAGGAGAAAGAGATGGGGATGGAGATAGAGATGGAGGAGGAGGAGAGAAAGAGGAGAAAGAGAAGGAGGGAGCAGAGGAAGGAGAAAGAGAGAGAAAGAAAGAGGAGGAAGAGGAAGGGAAAAGAAAATAAGGGGGAAAAAAAAGAAAATGAAAATCCTGGAAAAAGAGGAAGACTCTAATATCCAGAATTATCATTATTAGATTCAGATGTCTAGTTTCAATAGAAAAATAAGGCATACAGAAAAACAGAAAGTATGGACCATTCAAATAAACAAACCAATAGAACCGTCCTTAAGAAAGACCTGTTGGCAGATCTACTACATAAAGACTTTAAAACAATTATCTTAAAGAAGCTGAGGAATTAAAGGAAGTTGTGGAGAGAGTCAAGAAAATGACATATGGACAAAATGGAAATAATCAATGAAGAAATAGAAAGCCTAAAATAGAAAGAAATAAAACAAATTCTGGAGCTGAAAAGTACAATCATCAAAATGAAGAATGCACTTGAGGGATTCACAGGCAAAGAAAAAAATCAGTGAACTTGAAGGTAGGACATTGAAATTATAGGGTCTTAATAACAGAAAGAGAAAAAGATTGAAGAAAAGTAAATAGGGCTGAAGGACCTGTGGGATGCCATCAACTAGGCCAACTTACACGTTATGGGAGTCTTGGAAGAAGAAAAAAAAGGGCAGAGAATATTTGAAGAAATAATTTTCAAAATTTTCCCAAATTTGATGAAAGACATGAATATAAAAATCCATGAAGCTCAACAAACTCCAAGTAAGATGAACTTAAAGAGACACATAAGGTATATTATAATTAAATTGTTGAGAGACAAAAAATAAATTTGAATGTGGCAAGAGAATTGTCATGTACAAGGGGTCCTTAACAAGATTTTCAGCATTTTTTAAAATGAGAAATGCTGGATGAAGGCAGTGAACTGAAATATATAAGGTTCTTAAAGGGGGTGGGGGGAGTACCTGAGAGCAAAGAATCCTATATCTGGCAAAACTATCCTTCAAAAGTGAGGGAAAATTTAAGACATTCCCAGATAAACCAAAGCCAAGGAATTTCATTACCACTAGATCTTCCTTGCAAGAAATGCCAACCACAAAGAAAAAGGCTACAGAATAAACACACATACATGCATACACGCATACACACACACACACACACACACACACGAGAGAGAGAGAGAGAGAGAGAGAAGGAAATTAAAACATTTTACTGCCAAAAAAATCAATAAACATGAAAATAGACAGTAATGCAGAAAATGAAGAACAAAAACCTATATGACATATAGAAAACAAATGACACAATGATAGAAGTACCTTCTTTTTTTTTTTTTTTAAATATTTTATTTATTCATGTCAGACAGAGAGCAGGAGTGAGCACAGGCAGAGTGGCAGGCAGAGGCAGAGGGAGAAGCAGGCTCCCTGCTGAGCAAGGAGCCCCATGTGGTCCTCGATCCCAGGACGCTGGGATCATGACCTGAGCCGAAGGCAGCCACTTAACCAACTGAGCCACCCAGGCGTCCCTAGAAGTACCTTCTTAATAAGAATTATTTTAAATATAGATGGGTTAAATACTTCAATCAAAAGACATAGATTGGCAGAATGGATAAACAAGCATGATCCAAGCATATGCTGTCTATGAGAGGCACTTTAGATCCAAAAATACAAATTGGTTGAAAGTGAAATACTGGAAAAGGATATGCCAAACGAATAATAATCAAAAGACAGTGGGAGTTACTGTATTAGTATCAGACAACATTGGCTATAAATTTTAGAAACTTATAAGAAACAAAGAAGGACATTATATATTGGTAAGTTTCAATACAACAAGAGGATAGAACACCTAATGACAGGCCATCAAAATAAGTGAAACAAAAATTAACATTTGAAGGGGAAAACACACAATTCTAAAATAATTGGTATAGACTCAATATTCCATTCTCAATGGATAGAACAACCAGACATGAAATAAGTAAATAATAAAATAGAGAACTTAACAGAATAAACCAACCAAGTCCAACAGACATATGCAGAACACCCCACCCAACAAGAACACATTCTTCTCAAGAACACAGGGGACATTTCCAGGATACTCCATTTGTTCTGTCACAAACTAAGTCTCAATGGATTTAAAAAATATGGATAATATCTTGTCTTATCACAATGGGAGAAAGTTAGAAATCAATTACAGAAAGAATCTGGAAAGTTCACAGTTGTGGAAATTAAATAACACATTTTCAACAACCAATAGATCAAAGAATAAATCACAAAAGAATTTAGAAAATAAATAGAAATAAATGAAAACAAAAGATACCACAACTAATGTGACACAGTGAAAGAAGTGTTAAGGTGGAGATTTATAGCTCTGAATGCTTATATTAAAGAAGAGGGCACCTGGGTGGCTCAGTGGGTTAAAGCCTCTGCCTTCAGCTCAGGTCATGATGCCAGGATCCTGGGATCATGCTTCAGCAGGAAGCCTGCTTCTCCCTTTTTCTGCAGCTCATACTCTCTCTCAAATAAGTAAATAAAATCTTTTAAAAAGAAAGAAAGAGGGGCGCCTGGGTGGCTCAGTGGGTTAAGCCGCTGCCTTCGGCTCAGGTCATGATCTCAGGGTCCTGGGATCGAGTCCCGAATTGGGATCTCTGCTCAGCAGGGAGCCTGCTTCCCTCTCTCTCTCTCTCTCTCTCTCTGCCTGCCTCTCTGCCTACTTGTGATCTCTCTCTGTCAAATAAATAAATAAAAATCTTTAAAAAAATTTTAAAAAAAGAAAGAAAGAAAAACAGGGGCGTCTGTGTGGCTCAGTGGATTAAGCCTCTGCCTTCGCCTCAGGTCATGATCTCAGGGTCCCAGGATCAAGCCCCACATCAGGCTCTCTGCTCAGCAGGGAGCCTGCTGCCCCCCCACCTCCCTTCTGCCTGCCTCTCTGCCTACCTGTGATCTCTGTCTGTCAAATAAATAAGTAAAATCTTAAAAAAAAAAACAAGAAGGATTTCAAATGAGCAAATGTATCCAGGTAACAGAAAAAGAAGAACAAAACCCAAAGCTACCAGAAGAAAGAGGAAATAATAAAGATTACAGCAGAGACAAACAAAGTTGAGAATAACAAAACAATAGAGAAAATCAGTGAAGTTCATATTTGGTTCTTCAAAAAGATCAACAAAATTGACAAACGTTTAGCTAGGTGGAATAAGAAAAGGAGACTTAAACCACTAACATCAGAAATGAAAGTGGAGACATTAATACCAATTCTCAAGAAATAAAAGGAATTATAAGAGAGTACTATGAACAACTGTATGCCATCAAATTGTATATCCCAGGTGAAATGGAAAAATTCCTAGAAACACAAAACCCAGCAGACTAAATCTGAAGAGATAGAAAATCTGAATAAATCAACCTATAACTAGTAAGGAGATAGAATCAGAATCTCTCAATGAAGAAAAATCCCTGGACACAATATCTTCCCAGATGAATTCCATTAAAGAAGAACTAACTTCATTTTTTTCTCTAACTTTTCCCAAAAGTAAAGAAGGAGGGAAAAACATCATAATTCATTCTCTAAAGGCAGCATTATTCTGTACCAAAGCCAGAAAAAAAATTATAAAAAAGCTGCAGACCAATATCCCTTATGAACGTTGATGCAAAAACCCTCAACAAAATACAAAATAGCAAATAGAATTCAGCAGCATATTTATAGAATCACACAATGATCGAATGGGATTTTGTTTTTCTGGGATGTAAGGATGGTTCAACATGAGAAGATCAATCAGTGTAATATACCATATTAACAGAATAAAAAACAATAGTCACACAATCATTTTAATTGATGCAGTAAAAGCATCTGACAAAATTCAACGTCCTTTCTGATAAAAATATTCAACAAACTAGGAATAGAAGGAAACTACCTCAATATAATAAAAGCCATATATGAAAAACCCACAGCCATCATACTCTGTAGTAAAAGACAGAAAACTTTTTCTCTAAGACCAGGAACAAGGCAAGAACACAAGCTTTCATCACTTCTATTCAACACATTAGTGGAAGTCCTAGCCAGAGCAATTAGGTAAGAAAAAGAAATGAAAGGCACCCAAATTAAAAAGGAAGAAATAAAATTATGTCTGTCTGCAGATGATATTTTATGTGTACAAAAACCCTGAAGACGGCACAAAAATTATTCGAACTAATAAGCAAATTCAGCAAAGTAGCAGGGTTCAAAGTCAACACAAAAAAATCAGTTGTATTTCTATGCATTGATAATGAATAATTCTGAAAGGAAATTAAATTAGTTGGTTAAGCATCTCAGTTGGCTAAGTTCAGTTGGTTAAGCATCTACCTTCGACTCAGGTCATGATCCCAGGGTCTTGGGATTGAGTCCCACATTGGGCTCCCAGCTCAATGGGGATTTTGCTTCTCTACTTCTTCCCCTTGCTCGTGATCTCTGTCTCTCAAATAAATATATAAAATCTTAAAACAAACAAACAAACAAACAAGACAATTCCCTTACATTAGCATCAAATAGAATAAAATACTTGGTATAAACTTAATCAGGGAGGTGAGAAACTTGCACACTGAACACTATAAAACATTGCTGAAAAATTAAAGAAGAGATAAATAAATGGAAAGACAACCAGGTTCATGGATTGGAAGACTCAATATTATTAGAAAGTCAATACTATCCAAAGCAATCTACAGAGTCAGCTCAATCCCTACCAAAATTCCCAGGATGATTTTTGCAAAAATACAAAAACTCATCTTAAAATTCATGTGGAATTTTAAGCCCCCCCCAAAAAATCTTGAAAAAGAAGGGAGCCTGGGTGGCTCACTGGACTAAGTGGTTGCCTTCAGCTCAGGTCATGACCCAGGGTCCTGAGATCGAGTTCTGCGTCGGGCTCCCTGCTCACCAGAAAGCCTGTTTCTCCCTCTCCCTCTGCCTGCCGCTCTGCCTACTTGTGCTCTCTAGCTCTCTGTCAAATAAATAAATAGAATCTTAAAAAAATATATTGAAAAAGAAGAACAAAGCTGGAGGTCTTACACTTCATGGTTTCTCAACTTACTACAAAGCTATAGTAATTAAAACAGTGTGATACTGGCCCTGGGGTGATGATAAACCAATGGAATAGAATAGAGACTCCTGAAGCAAAAGTTTGCGAGCATGGACATATGACTTTTGACAAGGGGGCCAAGACCAAGCAATGGGGAAAGGACAGTCCTTTCAACAAGAACTGAAGATGGAATATCCACATGTGAAGAAATGAACTTGAACCCTTACCTAACACCATAAATAAAAAGTATTTCAAAGTGGATCAAAGACCTAAACTTAGACCTAGAACCATAAAGCTCTTAACACAAAAACATCAGGCAAACAATTATGTGCTCTTAATTTGACAATGATGTTTGAAGTCCAGAGAACTGATACGCCGTTATATTCATAGAAGGTTTTGGATTGTCCTCTTTGCATCAAGGAAAACCTTTTCTTCCGTGCTTTGAAGTTCTGCAAAACTGTCTCTCAACTTTATCTAAGCTGAAAGATAGTTTATGATTCTCCTTTCTTTTTTGGTATGCCCATTTCCTCCTCAAATTTAGATGGAGCTAGAGATGTTAGTACTGGCCTTTTTAACAAGCTACAAAATTGTATTACATGACAAAAGAATAGAAGATACCAGGTCAGCTGTTCATTCTTCTTTTTGTGAGCACTGCATGCAAGAATGTGTGTTGGTAAGACAAGAAACAAAAGGTGTTGGAAAGGCTGTGGAGAAAAGGGAACCCTCTTACACTGCTGGTGGGAATGCAAGTTGGTGCAGCCACTTTGGAAAACAGTGTGGAGATTCCTTAAGGAATTAAATATAGAGCTTCCCTATGACCCTGCAATTGCACTACTGGGTATTTACCCCAAAGATACAGATGTAGTGAAAGGAAGGGCCATCTGTACCCCAATGTTCATAGTATCAATCCATAATCGCCAAACTGTGGAAAGAGCCAAGATGCCCTTCAACGGATGAACAGATAAAGAAGATATGGTCCATATATATACAATGGAGTATTATGCCTCCACCAGAAAGGATGAATACCCAACTTTTGTATCAACATGGATGGGTCTAAAGGAGATTATGCTGAGTGAAATAAGTCATGCAGAAAAAGTCAATTATCATATGGTTTCACTTACTTGTGGAGCATAAGGAATAACATGGAGGACATTAGGAGAATGAAAGGAAAAGTGAGTTGGGGAAAATCAGAGGGGGAGATGAACCATGAGAGACTGTGGGCTCTGAGAAACGAACTGAGGGTTTGGAGGGGAGGGGGTGAAGGGTTGGGTGAGTCTGGTGGTGGGCATTGTGGAGGGCACATATTGCATGGAACACTGGGTGTGGTGCATAAACAATGAATCTTGGAACAATGAAAAAATAAAAAAAGAATGTGTGTTGGTAAAATGAATCATGCATGTCCTTTTGTGTCCCCCAGCGCCATCCCTGTGTAGACAGCTGGTTAGAGCTTGTGGCCACCCTTCTTTGTCATCTATGCTGTCTTTGAGGATGGGAAGAAATGTCACCTTGGTTGTAGCCTGTAAACCTCTAGCCCAATGTCACATCACCAAAACAATAAAAGGTGACAGAAACCTGTTAGTGCAGTATATTAAGAGATGGTCTCCAATGTACAACTATAGATTGATAGTAATGAGAAAGAATAATGAAAAAAATATAAGTGCTGGAAATGTTAAGAAATAGCCTCAGTGTCAATAATTCTGAGCCACGGCATCAAAATAGATAATATCTTTTCTTTTAAACATCTACTTTATATGGGGTGCCTGGGTGGCTCAGTGGGTTAAGCCTCTGCCTTCAGCTCAGGTCATGATCCCAGGGTCCTGGGATCGAGCCCCACATCGAGCCGCAAATTGGGCTCTCTGCTCAGTAGGGAGCCTGCTTCCTCCTCTCTCTCTGCCTACTTGTGATCTCTGTCAAGTAAATAAATAAAAAAAATCTTTTAAAAAATCTGCTTTATAGTCCATAAAGATTGCAAAAGTTGGGGTGCCTGAGTGGCTCAGTGGTTAAGCCTCTGCCTTCGGCTCAGGTCATGGTCTCAGGGTCCTGGGACCAGGTCATGGTCTCAGGGTCCTGGGATCGAGCCCCGCATGGGGCTCTCTGCTCAGCGGGGAGCCTGCTTCTCTGTCTCTCTCTCTGCGTGCCTCTCTGCCTACTTGTGATCTCTGTCAAGTAAATAAATAAAATCTAAAAAAAAAAAAAAAAGATTGCAAAAGTTTTCCTTTAAAATGCCTGCGTGTCCCCACAGCCCAAATGTGGTATAAAAAATTTTCTCTGAACTGATAGTTTTTCTGTGAAATGATATTTTAACAGTCTCAGAGTTACCCATGCTCCCTTTGCCTCATTGTTTATAAACCCTAACCAATCTCATTAAATAATCTGCTATAAAAAATTCTCCAGTTGCAAATTTCTTAAAAATGGGGCAGGGCGGAAAGGACCCCACAAGCTTTCTTAAAAAAGGAAATGTGAATTAAAGTTCATGGTTTTGTTCCACTTGTGACATCAGAGAACACAAGGTACATTTTGGTGCCGGTTTAGGCTTTTTTGGTATTACTCCCCGTGCATTACTTCACAGCTGGAATTTCTCTGAATGTAAACGGTCTGAATCAGCCACAAAACTGTAGCTTATAATTCTTAATGAAATCTTCCAAAGTTAATAGGAAAAGATCAAACCCAGAATTACTCCCACTGGCAAAATATTTTTGTTAGGAAAAATTTTTAATTATAAAAGTAACACATGCTAGTTGCATAAATTCCAAACAGAAAAGATGCATGGAAACAAAAGGAAGAAAGCCCTGGTTCTACATCAGTTCCCAGGATAGCATTTTGGAGTGATTCTTTCCAGCTGTGAATGAGCAATCGATGAGACTCTTACTGCATCCACTGTTATTTTTCTCTTTAGAATTCACAATATGTCATGGACATCTTCCATGTCATTTTTAGCAGACCTTTTGAAGTACCATTTAACGGTGTAGATGCTACTTTTTATGTAATCCATGCTCCAGTTAAAAAAAAAAAAAGTAAACAGTATAAAAAGCTGTATGTTACCCCTACATTCCCAGGCTGCTAGTTCCCCTGCCCAGAAGCAGCCACGCTATTTGAGTTTTTCTTTTTCTTTCTTTCTTTCTTTTTTTTTAAAGATTTGTTTATTTATTTGACAGACAGAGATCACAATTAGGCAGAGAGGCAGGCAGAAAGAGGGAAGAGGAAGCAGGCCCCCCACTGAGCAGAGAGCCCGATGCAGGACTCATCCCAGGACCCTGAGATCATGACCTGAGCCGAAGGCAGAGGCTTTAACCCACTGAGCCACCCAGGCGCCCCTGAGTTTTTCTTCTTGGTGGATCCAACCAAGGTACTTAAATTCCCCCCGGGCCCTCTGCAAGTTACATGGTGACCATCTTCCCCCTTCAGCCAGACATACCCAATGCTTCAGTTTCAGGAAGGATTGTCCTGAGAAGAATGCAACAAGAGAGAGCCCATGCTTTGTGGTGGAATAAATCTAATTCAAATTTAGGTTTCTGAAACCCATGGCATTGTCTTGAAAGCAAAGTTTTTGCTAATAATGATTGGTCTTCTTAAAAAAAAAAATCGAGTAATAGCATACAGATAGCGAGGCACACAAATCTTAAATTTACAGCTTGATTAATTTTTTTCAACTTTATTTAAGCTTTATTTAAACATATAATGTAACCCCACCACCCTCTCCCAACCCCTCTTCCCCCCACCCCCCTCAGTTTGTTTTATGACATTAAGAGTCTCTTTTGGTTTTTCTCCCTCCCGATCCCATCTTCTTTCATTTTTACTTTTCCTACCACCTTAACTCCCACCCCCGTTGCATCTCCACTTCCTCATATCAGGGAGATCATGTGGTAGTTGTCTTTCTCCAGTTGACTTATTTCACTAAGCATAATACGCTCTAGTTCCATCCATGTCGTCGCAAATGGTAAGATTTCATTTCTTTTGATGGCTGCATAGTATTAGCTTGATTAATTTTTAAATTAACTCCCCTGTAACCCCCTCCATAGTTAAAAAACATCCGCAGACTTCCAGAAAGGAGTTGGGCTTTTGAGAAAGAAATAGAGGTTTTGAGTACCAAAAGGCTAAGAACCCAAAGAGATTAAAGCATAGAGTTTATACATTAAAATGTCCTCAAAAATGAAATCAGAGAGGGAGATGAACCATAAGAGACTCTTAATCATAGGAAACAAACTGAAGGTTACTGGAGGGGAGTTGGGTGAAGGGACAGGCTAACTGGGTGACGCGCATTAAGGAGGGCATGGGATATAATACACACTGGGTGTTATATAAGACTGATGAATGGGGCGCCTGCGTGGCTCAGTGGGTTAAAGCCTCTGCCTTCAGCCCAGGTCATGATCCCAGGGTCCTGGGATGGAGCCCCGCATCGCATCGGGCTCTCTGCTCAGCAGGGAGCCTGCTTCCCTTCCTCTCTCTCTGCCTGCCTCTCTGCCTACTTGTGATCTCTCTCTCTCTGTCAAATGAATAAATAAATAATTTTAAAAAAAGACTGATGAATGACTGAATTGTACCTCTGAAACTAATAATACCTTATATGTTAATTAACTGAATTTAAAATTTTTTAAAAAGGAAAAAAAATGTCTTCAAAAAGAGATGGCATGTTCTAGGAGAAAAATATTTGTCTCTCAGAAGACAAGCTGCACCCTGCTTCCCATTAAAGCCAAGAATGGGGTGTTACGGACTGACTTGTGTCCCATCCCCCCTCCCCCCGCAAATTCACACGTTGAAGCCCTAACCTCCAATGTTCTGGAGACAGGGCCTTTAAGGAGGTAGTTAAGGTTAGATGAGGTCATTAGAATGGGGCCCTAATCCAACAGGGCTGGAGCCTTTACAAGAAGAGGGAGAGAGTGAAGCGGGGGTGTGGAACGGGGAGGCTGGGGGATGGACACTGGGAAGGGTATGTGCTATGGTGAGCGCTGTGAGTTGTGTAAGACTGATGAATCACAGACCTGTACCCCTGAAACAAATAATACTTTATATGTTAATAAAAAATATATAAAAATTTTAATTAAAAAAAAAAGGAGGGAGAGACTTCAGAGCTTGCCCTTTCTCTGCAGTCCCCAAGGGAAGGCCATGTGAGGGCACAGAGAGAAGGCGGCAGACATCTGCAAGCCGGGAGGAGAGCTCTAGCCAGAAAGCGAATTCGAGGGCACACTTGATCCTGGTGCCCCCAGAATGGCGAGAAAATGCCTGTTGTTCGAGCCACTGTCTGGTGTTTCGTAATACTGTGGGCAAGGAACAACAGAAACCCCAGAGAGATGCTGGGGAGTTTGAGAGCAAAAGAGGCCTGGGCCCTCTTTTTGGGGTACAGCCTGGGGAGCCTGCCAGCCTCCCAGATGTTCTGGTACCACCGGACATGGCAGCCGCACAGCGGGAGCAGGCGAGGGTACGGGACAGCCCTCTGAGCCTCCCAGCCCATGCTCAGGCTTCCTGAGAGGCAGAGAGAGGGTGTAGAGGGTGAGAGCCTCCGGGCTGGGGCTGCAGCCAGTGCACCCCAGTCTGCACAAACCAGAGCCTGGGCAGGACCACTGAGTCCTGCAGAAGATGCTTCTGGACCACGCCCCCAGCCTGCCCTACCCTGTGTGTGAAGCGGCCAGTGAGGACTCAGGTGCCCCTGGGGATGGAAGGAGGGCAGAGCATTGGTTTTCCATCTTTAACTGCCTCGGCTGACCAAATTTACCTGGGGAAGATTACCTTGATTTTCTGTTTATTAAGCAGATTGATTCCTCAAGGCAAAAATTAAGTCCAAGTATAGCAAAATACTGAGTTTTCTATACCCAAGCTGTGATCTGTGAAATGTGAGCTAATGACAAAACCACTTGTGTGGATGTGGTGTGTACATGCACTTGCTCACATGCGTGCGTGTGTGTGTGTGTGTGTGTGTGTGTACACCTATACATAACCCCACCTACCTATCTTCAGTTTCCCTAGTTTACAAGTCATTTAGATCCGGGTCCTGGGAGGCCCAGGATAGTGGGTTAACTGAAAGGGGTTGGTTAACAAACCATTAAAAGCTTAAGCACTTCTTTCCCTGCAGATTGGACGACCATTAGGGCCAGGACTATTTAACCAGAGAGTCACTAAGACAAAGTGCTCTGCCCGACAGAATACTGTTCCTTCCCCTCCCCACTCCAATCAGATTAGTGTTAATTGAAGACAGCATGACTTGCAGATTCGTAACACCAGTGCTCGCAGTTTGGGGAAGAGCTTGACCAGTTACAGATACAATTGCTTACCGAAAGTACCATTGCAAGAGAGGATTCAGAGTAAGTTCTTTCCATTCTCTCCAGAGAGTGGTCTATTTCAGCAGTTTTGTTGATCTGCTTCCGGAAATCCTTTGTGATATCTAATCCTAGTGTACAAATATTAGCAATGCGGTGGCTTTGGAATAGGGCCAGATCTGCCAGGCTCAACTACATTTCCCAGAACTCACACCCTTGTACATTTCCCGTTCAGGTGGCCACGAGAGACCTACGTATGGGAGATCTGGAGGGCGGGCATGAAGCCGTAGGCATTCTATGGCTTGTACACATTGTCACCGACCAGTGGGCTCACCTGCAGGTGTAGAAGAGCAGTGGGCTGCCCTGTTCCACCTTCCCCGAGCCAAGCCCTGGGTCACGTACGGATGTCAGCTTTGTGACGGATGGTGCCAGGTTCTCCTGCAGGATGCTGTACCTTTAGAGGCTGTCAGAGTTGTCACAGATTTCAGTCCAGCGTCTTGGGTCCAGCTCATGCCTGTGGGTCCCAACTTGTCCTTGCTTTCCCACTTTATATCCCGTCATAACCACTGCCCAGCCCATTCATTTCGGGTTCTAGCTGCAGATGCTTAGACAATAGCCGTACGGAGCCTCCTTAACCAGCTCCCACCGTTGCATGAGGCCAAATCCCTTAACAAATAGTTTCATTTATACCTGCCTATACCCATACCTCCAAGTGGGTCTGCTTCTCTGACCCCTGACTGATAGCAGGATTTGGTACAGGAAGTGGAATGGTTCTAGGGATGGGAATCTTTTTTTTTTTTTTTTTAAGATTTTATTTATTTATTTGTCAGAGAGAGAGCATGAGAGCAAGCACAGGCAGACAGAGAGGCAGGTCAAGGAAGAGGGAGAAGCAGGCTCCCTGCCGAGCAAGGAGCCCGATGTGGGACTCGATCCCAGGACGGTGGGATCATGACCTGAGCCGAAGGCAGCTGTTTAACCCACTGAGTCACCCAGGCGTCCCTAGGGATGGGAATCTTGAAGCTGAATTCTCTCAATTGATTCTGGGCTTTCTGAGATTGGTTGTTCTGAGTAAGGATATGAACGACTCTATTTCCAGTGTTAACAGGGACACTGTGATCTGTGGCAGACTCTGGCAAAACAGTTTACTGCGATTATCGTCTGTAGATAACCTGCAATCAGATACCTAGAGAAGGCCAGGCTCTCGATGACCAAGTACTTGGGGCCACAGACGACTTTAGTAAAAATGAAGAGTCTAATGGAGCTGGTTGCTTGTTTCTAAGTGTCCTGGAGAACTTGGAAGAAAGAGAATGACCATCTCAAGGCTGTAAATTCTCCAGCTCGAAGTCCACATGAGGAATCTGAACACTTCAATGGGTGTCTGAAACAAAACCCCAGATCTCCTGTATACACAGTGAGGGCTGAGGTTTCTGAAGAGCACACCCTAGTCTAACCTGAGTGCGGCTGAATGACAAAGCAGATTGAATCGCCTCCCAGGGTCTGTTATGTTAACATCAGGGCCTGACTAGAGAGGAATGGGATACAGATGACTGGAATAGTGCCATATGGGCAGGTTCTAACGAAACACGCCAAGAACATTTCCTAGAATCTTCTTCCCAGTGTTGCTCCTGTTTTCTAGGTTGCCAAGGAGAGGAATAGCCACAGGGTTTTGAGTGTGGATGTGAATATCCCAAACAAGCAAATTAAGAATGATTTGGATACTTTTGTAACATAAAAAAAATTCAGTGGGTGTAATTTCTTTTGATTCATGTAACTTACAAACGATGATGTCTGGGTCCTACAAGAATCAGTTCCTAAAAGACACTGGTACGTCTTGATAATAACAGGCATCAGTTGCATCATTATGTTTACCATACATCTGTTTACGACTCTCCACCAAAATCCTGGCTAGCATAGCGGTGGCCTTTACGTTTTTATTACAGCAAGTACATGTCGTAGAAAACTCAATGCAAAAATCTGAATCTTTACCAGAGGAAATGGTGTTATGCTCGTTCTTCCAGTGCTGCATTCTGGAATTACTGCTTGAGCACCGAAGACGTGAAATATAAGGACGCTTTCTACATGGACATGGAAATGCACTGAGCGATTTTCCCCCAAACCAAACACATTTACCAGGCATTCAGCTTCCTGCTTGGGTATCAGCCCTTTTCTAGGGCAATGGATTTATTTATCTTAGAGCATGCACACGCTGGAGAGGCGGGAATGTGATCGTGAGGTCACACTCCAAGCCGAGAGGAGCCAAGACTCGACACATAACCCACTGGGCCACCCAGGCACTCTGGCTATGGATTTGCTTTTAATACCTGTACTAGCTGACTAAACCCTGTTTACACAGAGCAACACATACACCCAGCTGAAATATTAGGTGGCTGGCAACTAAGTGCATGCATGTGGCCCAATTCTGGCAAATGAGATTAGAGTGGACGGGGCATGCCAGCTTCAGGGAAACCTGCTTAGTGTGAGCGGACTGATCCAGGAGGGCGACTGCTCTCCTGGAATGTGGCTGTGGTAGCTGGAGCTTCAGCAGCTACCTTAGACCTTTAGGTAATATTGAGAATAGGACCCAGGTATGGTAGAGTAGAAAAGTAGATAGTATATGGATCCCAGAGCTGCCCAACCCATCGTGAACTACATATATCTGAATTTCTATCCTGTGTAGGCCATTCTTTTTTCCAATCTGTTAGTCATAGCCACGATATTTCTGAACTGATACACTTTGTGACCCTGAGGTCTTTTCTTGTTCCAGGTGAACAAACTGTACTGGGGCTATTTTATATAATGGGAAAGTCCAAACCCATTCTACTGTCACCTCCACAAAGAGCCGCTGATTTCCTGGGATGAGAAGGTTCTGAGAACTTGGTCTCCTCTCAGGGAGCAGCTGACATCTCCATCTGGAGGCTCATTATTCTGAGCAGCAGCACATCTAAAACTGATTCCCTTTCTCTTTACTTGGCCGCGGGGGAGTGTGACTTCCCCCCACGTCTCATTTTACTTCCTGCTGTCATGACTCTTTCAGCCCACTGAGTCGTGCCTAGACAGGCACTGTAAGCTGCTTCCAAGGACAGAAATGGCAGCCTGGCTTGGCTGGGAGCTCCAGGATGATGGTCTCCCAAGGCTCATGGAGCCTCCCTGGTCACGAGGTCTCTCCTTACACCTGCTCCTCTCTCCCAAGTTCTAAGAGGTGGCTGGCTTCTATTTCCGCTTCTTCCAGTGCTTCGGTTTGGTCTCGCCAAAAGGTACTCATTTTTCCTGATTACACATTCTTACTAATGAACACTAGTAACTTTTTCTTCTCCAGGATAATTGATTTCGTCTTTGTTCCATAATGTCCATAACACCCTTCCATAGCTATAATAGTTTTCTAGTGTGTATATCCACACTTAATATATCTTAGAAAATTTCTATCTCGCTGTAGAAGGAAGTCCATCCCTGCATTTTAAAGCTAGGGGACAGTTTAACTGTAGAGTTCACTCAATTTGAATAGATCAATGTAGATTTTTGGTAGACAGTAGAACTTCCTGACCACATTACAACAATCTTATAAGTGAAGTAGCCTCTCTTCCTCAGATTAAAAGCCCTGGACTCTAGCAAAGTTTCTGTAAAAATGAAAACTATGCATCTCTGCTTCCACCCCCCAACACTTCTAGTGTGTCACCATCCTTCTATAGCTCAGCTGCCTATGTTATGGATAAGCAATCCCCAAACACTAGTGGCTTAACACTACCATTCATTTCTCACTCTCATTACACATCCCCTGAAGGCTGGCAAGAGACTCCATTTGATCTTACCACTCTTAGGGACTTAGGCCACCAGACTCCGCCACCTTTTAACTAAACCATCAGAACACTTGGCCTCAGTTGCCTGGGCAGGGAAGTGCCGGGCGATTGTGCGTGGGTTTTCCCCATCTCACTGCTTTTCACGTTTCACTGTCAGAACTAGTCACATGCCACATGCAGCTGTGGGGGTGGGGCTGAGAAATGGGAAAAACAGAAGAGTAAACAGAATATTTGGTAAGGAGTAAAGTTCCCTGTCCTAAGTTCTACACAGAACTGGACTGAAATCAGGTTTAACACTTAAATGGAATCATCTTATCATTTAATGATTTGATTAATTGATGAGTCATTTGAATTAAAAATTTTTAGTTTTCTACTTAGACACCATGATTTCCCAAGCATATTAGTTTTTATTCCTTGCTTTAATATCAATTTCTTCTATTAAATTGTTTTTTGTTTGTTTTGTTTTTGTTTTTTTTCTTTTTCTTTAAGCTTTTTTATTTAAACATATAATGTAACCCCACCACCCTCTCCCAACCCCTCTGCCCGCCAACCCCCCTCAGTTTGTTTTATGACATTAAGAGTCTCTTTTGGTTTGTCTCCCTCCCGATCCCATCTTGTTTCATTATTTCTTTTCCTACCACATTAACCCCCACCCCCGTTGCATCTCCACTTCCTCATATCAGGGAGATCATGTGATAGTTGTCTTTCTCCAGTTGACTTATTTCACTAAGCATAATATGCTCTAGTTCCATCCATGTCGTCACAAATGGTAAGATTTAATTTCTTTTGCTGGCTGCATAGTATTCTGTTGTATATATATACCACTTCTTCTTTATCCATTCATCTGTTGATGGACATCTAGGTTCTTTCCATAACTTGGCTATTGTGGACATTGCTGCTATAAACATTCAGGTACACGTGCCCCTTCAGATCACTACGTTTGTATCTTTAGGGTAAATACCCAGTAGTGCAATTGCTGGGTCATAAGGTAGCTCTATTTTCAATTTTTTGAGGAACCTCCATGCTGTTTTCCAGAGTGGTTGCACCAGCTTGCATTCCCACCAACAGTGTAGGAGGGTTCCCCTTTCTCC
>RCUC01135615.1:0-28537 GCA_003697995.1 Taxidea taxus jeffersonii
AGAAAGATCTTAAGCAGGGAAGTGACCTGACAGAAGCGTTATTTTAAGAGTTCTTTGCCAATGGTGTGGACTGAGTAGTGGAGAGGAAAACGGCAGGAAGCCCGGAGGTTTGTGGTCAGATCTTCAGGGTAGATAAGATAGTGAACGAGCTGAACGAAGCCTGTAAGCAAAGCAACGTCTGGAACAGAGGCAACGGTGCCCTTGACCTGTGGGACACTGGGAATCGCTCCACGTTCGTGAGCCTGTTCACTACTCGATTAAGAACCCGGTCTAACTGCTTTGCAGCCTACTGCAACTGAAAAGCGTCCCTTCTGGAGACCTCTCAGGTTGACCGCGGAAACTGGGGAGGCTTCCCCGACATACTTCCCACCCCCCGCGGGCTGCGCACCTTCCCGGGTCTTCAAGGTCAAAGGAAACTGGACACCTGCGTCCTCGAGCTCTGGGTCTGCGTCCGGGCCCAAGGGCGGACGGCCACGGCGCACCGGATCCCCAAGGCCCCCGCAGCCCCCGGGTCCACAGGGCGTCCCGAGGCTGGCCGGGCCGGGGCAAGACGCGGGAGATTCACGCGGAGTCCTAGCAGGAGCGCAGGCAGGGCAGAGGCGCTCGTCGCACCCTTACTTCACGAGTGCGCGCCGGGAAGCAACAGAGTGGGCTCCAGCCGGGGTCACAACACGCCCAACAGGGGCGCAGTTACTAGTACTTCGGGACCGCTCCTCCCTCCCTCGGTCCCTCCCCGCGGCCTGGCGCACCCGGGCCACCAGGCTCCTCCCAGCCCCGCCCCGCCTCTTCCGTCGGCGCCGCCGCGGCGAGAGCGGGCCGGGAGGGGCTCACGGGCGCGGCGGCGGCGACGCAGCGACCCCTGCTGGAGATCGCGCTTCGGAGGACTGCGCGGAGGCCAGGCTCGGGCGGAGTGGAGCCCGGAAGCCGGTGCCGCGGGTTTCCACGTGGCTGAAGAGAATTTGTCTTCATGCAGTGCCCTTGGATCTTCTGGGGTCACAAACCCTTTTGAACATCTTTGAGAGTGATAACGTTGTCTCCAGGAAAATGTACGTACCCGCCAGAACTTACTAATAAAATAAGGTAAGTTCACAACATCTTTTCTAGAATAAAGTGATCCAGAGGTGACTGGGTCATAACTGTGCTGCAGTAGCTGATGAGATGTCCAGATAAAAAGTCTGAAAAGACTGCTTAGCCGTGGACCTTGTGGAAACAGCCCTTTGGCGACGTAAGAAGATGAACCAGAAACCAAACAAAGTACTTCAAAGGGACAGCCTGTTTGACACATACCCACATTAATCTTTATGGGGATACGTGCTCTGTTAAATTAAAAATAGCCCGTTATCAGAGCATCTTCCCTTCTCTTTTCCGTCCTCACCTGCTCCCAGGTTTTCTGCACTTTATTTTCCGCGGCTTCCTCGTTGCTTCGCACAGGGGCGATTTGGTTACATTTGAACAATAAGAAAGCGGTTACAAATTGTTTCAGATGTTGAAACGACACAACTTCGTACAACTGTCAACTCACTCTATACTGTTGACATTTTGGATGATATACAGTTGCATTTACTAGTTTAAGTCATTTGTAGAAGATTACAGATAAATTGTTAAATCTGCCAGGAATAGGGGTTTATCAGTATTATTTAAAACCAACAAAATTACTGTATGATTATGTGTAATTACAGTAGGAGATAAAAGAATACAGTGATAATGGATTACATACACCCAGCTTGGTCACTGGCCTTTAAAAAAAGAAATATTTCATTAGATGAATCGAGTTAGTTTTTAACTTAAAATGCTAATTAATATTAAAAACTGCTGGGAGATTAACAAGTAATATGTGGGGGGGTTGGGAGTATACATTTGTGATTTGTAATTTTTTTTTCGCAGAAACATTCTTGGGTGCTTGGCTGGCTCAGTTGGTGGGGCATGTGACTCTTCATCTCAGGGTCAGGAGTTCAAGCCCCATGTTGGGTGTGGAGTCTACTTAAAAAAAAAGAAAAGAAATAGAAAAGAAAGAAACATCCCACTCTTTTCTCTCCTGGGCAGGAGCTCCTGCTTTTGCATGTTTTGGGGGTCGTAGTTTTCACAAATTCAGACCACCTAGTAGACCAAATAACCACTTCAGCCAACAGGGCTACGCCACTTCAGATCACAAGATGATAATTTTAATTTAGTTCAAATACTTACTCTTACATAAAGAGATGCGTAAATCAGATGGTGCGTTTGGTTGGGGCCTGTAGGTAAATTTAAAGTTTTTTTTTTAAAGATTTTATTTATTTATTTGACACAGAGAGAGCGCAAGTAGGCAGAGCAGCAGGCAGAGAGAGAGGGGGAAGCAAGCTCTCCACTGAGCAGAGAGCCAGATGCGGGGCTTGATCCCAGAACCCTGGGATAATGACTTGAACTGCTTAAGGCAGAAGCTTAACCCACTGAGCCACCCGGGTGCGCCTACAGTTATTTTTTCTTTTAATGAAGGAGGAGCGGCTTCGCTGTTAGTACTCTCAAGATTGTTACAGGCTGGATTTTATTTTCTTGTATGTCTTCTTACAACTTATTTACTGCTTATTCTTTGTTTAAGTGGAGAAAAATGACCTGGAGAAGGAAGTTCCTTTCCACTGCCTCCCCTTGCTTATCCCACACCTCAAGTTTAGCTAATCACCAAAAATATTTTAGGAACATTACAAAGCCCCATCCCTCCACTTGGCACCCCATTTCCTCTCACTTTCTCAAGGTGCTTATTCTTTTGGCTTAGCTCTTTCCTGAATCATCAGTCTTTCTCACTCTTCTAGATCATTCCTGCCCACATACAAACAAGTAACAAGTTCTAGTTCTCTCATAGTAATGAGATATATGAGATAACTTAATTTTAAAAATTGAATAGAAATAATGTGATACTTTCTTCACTTTATTTTTGAGATTCTTCCCATGTTTATACATTCATTGGGCCTTCTTCATATATTCATATATAAATTATTCCCAGTTTATTTCTTCCTTTCCTAAAGAACAGTCAGGTTTTGTCAAACACTGCAGTGATGGGCACTAATGGGGATATCGATGTGTTTGAAAGTGTTTTTACAGTGTTTACTTAGAATAGGAATCTCCTGGGGACCTAGTGTAAATATGTTTTTCCTCAATCTTACTAAAAATGGCCTAATTTACATTTGTACATGGTTGGAAAATGACACCTAGTTTTAACTTGTAAACTTTCCCTGATTGGTAGTGAGATTGAGTATCTTTTTGTATAGTCGTTGGTCAGATTTTATCTTCTTTAATTTGCCAGCTTATACCCTTGCCCACTTTTATGTGTAGTTGCCTTTTCCATTCACCTGTCTTCCCAGTGAAGGTAAGCCAGGTACCACCAGAACTCCAAGAACTCACGGCCTGCATCATGCACGTGACCTGTAGCAGACATGACTCCCATGGAGTTCAGCCATGTTGTGATCCTGGTAACCTGTTCATGATTTGGGTTTATGATGTTTTCCGTTCCTTCCTTCCTTCTTTCTTCCCTCCCTCCCACCCTCCCTCCCATCCTTCCTTCCGAATGGACTATTTTTTTAAAAAATTATTTATTTGAGAGCAAGAGAGAGAGCTCGCCTGAGAGAGAGTGGGGGGAGGGGAGGAAGGTGAAGTGGACTCCCTGCTGAGCAGGGAGCCTGATGTAGGGCTGGATCCCAGGACTTTGGGGTCATGACCTGAGCCCAAGGCAGACAGGCTACTGACTGAGTCACCCAGGTGCTCCAAACCCCTGCTTTCTTAAAAGAATACTTATAGGGGTACCTGGATGGCTCAGCCATTTAAGTGTCTGACTCTTGATTTCGACTTTGGTCATGGTCTCAGGGTCAAGAGATTGAGCCCATGTCCAAATGGGCTCTACACTTAGCTGGGAGCCTGCTGGAGATTCTTTCCCTCTGCAACCCCACTTCCACCCTCCCCAGCCCCCGTTAACTGCATTCTCTCTGTCTTTCAAATAAATAATCTTCTTAAAAAACCTAGTTTTAAAAAAATCACGTTTATGTTTTCCCGAACAATATATTGATAAGTTTTGTTCTTGAAATGTATTTAAATGATGTCGTATTATAGGTCGCGTGTGATACACTATCTATTGATGACTTGTTCTTTCACTCAACACTAGAATTCTAAGATTGAGTCGCCTATCTGCTGCCTCCAGATTATAGTTCAGCCATTTCTTTTAGTGTAACTATACCATAATTTATTATTTTTGTTTCTGCTTTTTTTCAGAAAGGAGAAAAACAATTTTATTTAAAAAAAATTTTTTTTAAATAAATAAAATCTTTAAAAAAAAAAAAAAAGGGCGCCTGGGTGGTTCAGTGGGTTAAGCCGCTGCCTTCGGCTCAGGTCATGATCCCAGCGTCCTGGGATCGAGTCCCATATCGGGCTCCTTGCTCGGCAGGGAGCCTGCTCCTCCCTCTGCCTCTGCCTGCCTCTCTGTCTGCCTGTGCTCTCTCTCTCTCTAATAAATAAATAAAATCTTAAAAAATAAAAAATAAAAAAAATAAAATGATATTATTTTTTCATTTTTTGGCCACTATATTTTTTTCAGTCTTTTGTAGAATTTTATTTTTTCCTTTCAGTCACCATAAGATGATATCCAAATTTTGTTTTAATTGGAGGATCTATAAACACAGACTTATCCAGCCCACTCAGGGGCAAGGCAAATGCTGCTTCTGGAAATGGTCCCACCATGGTACCTCTGGTCACCCAACCCATGTCACCCCTTTGCCTGGCTCTATCTTCATGATACCGTGCAGCCACTTTATTGGATGTCTTTCCGGACTTCAACTTTTCCGTGGCTCCCATAGTTTTCCCTTGTTTTTCACACGGAAAGTGTCTGTCTGACCTTTATGGCATTGCCACCACATTTCCCTAAACCGCCTTTTCCTTTGGGCAGCATCTTCAAAACTTGCAGCTGAACTGCCAGTATATATATATATTTTAAGGTTTTATTTATTTATTTATTTATGTATTTATTTGACAGAGAGAGAGAGAGAGACGGCAAGACAGGGAACACAAGTCGGGGAGTGGGAAAGGGAGAAGCAGGCTTCCCGCTGAGCAGGGAGCCTGATGCAGGGCTTGATCCCAGGACCCTGGGGTCATGACCTGAGCCAAAAATGATGGAACCACCCAGGTGCCCCAGGATGTTTAAATAATTAATTAATTAATTTTTCAGAGAGAGAGAGAGCACAGAGGGAGGCAGCAGGCTCCCCGCTGAGCAGGGAGATGGATATGGAACTTGATCCCAGGACCCTGGAATCATGACCTGAGCTGAGCTGAAGGCAGATGCTTAACTGAATGGGCCACCCAGGTGTCCCTTCCAGTATTATTATTTTTTTCATTGAAGTTGATACACATGTTACCCTAATTTCAGGTGTATAAAACAGTGATTCAACTTCTCTATATGTTATGCTATGTTCCCCATAAATGTAGCTGCCATCTTGACCATACAACACTGTTTTTTTAAAATATTTTATTTATTTATTTGAGAGAGAGAGAGAGAGAATGAGAGAGAACGTGAGAGGGGAGGAGGTCAGAGGGAGAAGCAGACTCCCCATGGAGCTGGGAGCCTGATGCGGGACTCGATCTGGAGACTCTGGGATCATGACCTGAGCCAAAAGCAGTGGCTTAACCAACTGAGCCACCCAGGCACCCCAACCATACAACACTGTTAACAATACCATTGACTATATGCTATGTGCTATACCTTCCATCTCCTTGACCTATTCATTCCATAACTGTGGAGTGAATAGCTGTGCCTCCCACGCCCCTTCACCCCTTTACCATCATTTACTTTTTGTTCTTCTGCTGGTGGACTGTGGTTACTTTTCTGTTTTTGTTTTTACGATATTGGAAAATGTATTCATGAACCATCATTCAAATATATTTAAGCCAAAATTTTCAGAGGGTATCGATTTAGGAGTAAAATTACTGGAATTTTGAGTATACATACACAATAGAATAATTATAACAATATGCTGCAATAAAAGTCATATGAATGTGGTCTCATTCCCTCAAAATGTCTTATTTACACTGTACTCCTCCTTCTTCTTGTGTTGATGTGAGATGATACAGTGCCCAGGTGATGAGATGAAGTCAGGTGCATGATGTAGGGATTGTGATGGAGCAGTAAGATACTCCTAACCTGACGATTTGTCAGTAGGAGGATCATCTGCTTCCAGATCATGGTTAACCACAGACGAATAAAACTGTGTAAAGGGAAACACCATGAGTAAAGGTGGGGGGCACTATGTATTTCTAGGTACTGTCTATTTTTCTTGCCATTTCAAATTGTAGAATTTATTTTTTTTTAAGATTTTATTTTCTTATTTGACAAACTGACATCACAGGTAGGCAGAGAAGCAGGCAGAGAGAGAGGAGGAAGCAGGCTCCCTGCTGAGCAGAGAGCCTGATGCAGGGCTTGGTCCCAGGGCCCTGAGATCATAACCTGGATCGAAGGCAGAGACTTTAACGCACTGAGCCACCAGGCACCCCTCAAATTGTACATTTTGAAGACTTTTTTTATTGATGTAAAACTTACATAGTAAAATACACAAATCTTAAGTATAAGCTTAGTGACCTTGTGCATATGTTTTATTCCTGTAATTACCATACAGAAAAAGATCTATATGGAGCATTTCTAACACACCAGAAGGCTCTATTATGCTTTCTCCCAGTGAACAATGCCAAAGAGAATCACTGTTCTGACCTCTATTACTACATATTAGCTTTGTCTGTCTGTACACAGTTATATTTTCTCTGTCCCCCTTTTTTTTTCTTAAAGATTTTATTTATTTATTTGACAGACAAAGATCACACAAGTAGGCAGAGAGGCAGGCAGAGAGGGGAGGGGAGAAGCAGGCTCCCTGCCGAGCAGAGAGCCCGATGTGGGACTCGATCCCAGGATCCTGGGATCATGACCTGAGCCGAAGGCAGCGGCTTAACCCACTGAGCCACCCAGGCATCCCTCTCTGTCCCCTTTTTAAAAAGATTTTTACTTATTCATTTGACAGAATGTGCACAAGCAGGGGGAGCAGCAGGCAGAGGGAGAGAAGCAGGCTCCCCACTTAGCAGGGAGCCTGATGTGGGACTTGATCCCAGGATCCTGGGATCATGACGTGAGCCAAAGGCAGCCACTAAACTGATTGAGCCACCCAGGTGCCCCTCATTTGTTTTCTTAGATTCCACCTATGAGTGAAATCACATGGTGTTTGTCTTTCCCTTTCTGACTTACTTCACCTTAGTATGATATCCCGTAGGTCTATCCATATTGTTGCAAATGTCATGATCTCTTCCTTTTTTCTGGCTGTGTATGTGTGTATATACATATATGCTTATATATATAAGTATACATATATTTAAGTATATATGTACTATATATATTCTTATATGTGAAATATTACATATATACACATTAGGTACATATGTAACATATATAATACATATGTAAGTATACAATGTACTTATATACACACACTACATCTTTCTTATGCATTTGTCTATCAATGGATACTTGGAATCCTTCCATATCTTGGCTATTGTAAATAATGCCACAATAAACAGGTGTGCACATATTTTTGGATTAGCGTTTTCATTTTCTTTGGGTAAATACGCAGTAGTGGGATTATTGGATCATATGGTATTACTCTTTTTTTTTTAAAGATTTTTTTTAAATTTATTTATTTGATAGACAGAAATCACAAGTAGGCAGAGAGAGAGGAGGAAGCAGGCTGTCCGCAGAGCAGAGAGCCCGATGCGGGGCTCGATCCCACGACCCTGGGATCATGACCTGAGCCGAAGGCAGCGGCTTTAACCCACTGAGCCACCCAGGTGCCCCGTGGTATTACTCTTTTAAATTTTTTGAGAAACATCTATGCTTTTCTCCATAGTGGCTGCACCAGTTTACATTCTTCACATCCTCACCAACACTTGTTATTTCTTCTCTCTCTCTCTCTTTTTTTTTTTTTTAAGATTTTTTTTATTTTTTTTTGGGGGCCTCTGGGTGTCTCAGTGGGTTAAGCCTCTGCGTTCGGCTCAGGTCAAGATCTCAGGGTCCTAGGATCGAGCCCCGCATCGGGCTCTCTGCTTGGCGGGGAGCCTGCTTCTTCCTCTCTCTCTGCCTGCCTCTCGGCCTACTTGTGATCTCTGTCTGGCAAATAAATAAATAATATCTTTTTAAAAAGATCTTTTTTTTTTTTTTAAACATTTTAAGATTTTATTTATTTATTTGTTAGAGAGAGGGAGAGAGCGAGCACAGGCAGACAGAGTGGCAGGCAGAGGCAGAGGGAGAAATAGGCTCCCTGCCAAGCAAGGAGCCCGATGTGGGACTCGATCCCAGGACGCTGGGATCATGACCTGAGCCGAAGGCAGCTGCTTAACCAACTGAGCCACCCAGGCATCCCTAAAACGATCTTTTAAAAATAGATTTTATTTATTTATTTGACAAAGAGAAAGAGAGAGAGAGAGAGAGTGGTGGGAGGGGGCAGAGGAAGAAGCAGGCTCCCCGCTGAGCAGGGAGCCGGATATGAGGCTTGATCCCAGGACCCCAGGATCATGACCTGAGGTGCAGGCAGAGACTTTAACCCACTGAGCCACCCAGGCGCCCCTTCATTTGAATTTTCATAATGATTAGTGATACTGAGCATTTTTTCCTGTGTGTAATAGCCTGTCCAAACTTTGTACTTTTAAAATCTTACCTCACTGTTTCAGTGCTCTGGTACAATGTTGAACAGAAGCAGTGGTAATATCATTTTTCCTAATTCTAAAAGGAATGCTTTTTTCTATTAAAAGTGATATTTGCGGGACGCCTGGGTGGCTCAGTTGGTTAAGTGGCTGCCTTCGGCTCAGGTCATGATTCCAGCGTCCTGGGATCGAGTCCCACATCGGGCTCCTTGCTCGGCAGGGAGCCTGCTTCTCCCTCTGCCTCTGCCTGCCACTTTGTCTGCCTGTGCTCGCTCTCTCTCTCTCTCTAACAAATAAATAAATAAAATCTTTAAAAAAAAAATACGTTTAAAAGTGATATTTGCATGGGGCGCCTGGGTGGTTCAGTCAGTTAAAGCATCGGACTATTGATTTAGACTCAGGTTGTGATCTCAGGGTGGTGAGATCAAGCCATGTGTCAGGCTCAGCACTGGGTGTGCTGAGATTCTCTCTCTTCCTTTCCTCTGTCCCCCCCATCCCAAATATGTGTGTGTGTGTATATATATATAAATGGCTATATAAAAATGTATATATATACTATGCTATATATAGTGTATATTATAATATATAATATAATATATAATATATAATATACTATATATAATATATTATACATAATATAATATAAATATTATATATAATGCTATATAAAAATGTATATATATAGCATATGTATATATGCTAAATGGTTTGGCATACCTTTTTTTTTTCAGATTAAGGAGCACCCTTTTATACTCCTTTTGCTATAGAATATTTTATAGATTTTTAAAAAAAGATTTATTTATTCATTTGAGAGAGGGCTCACATGAGTGGGAAGAGGGGCAGAGGGAGAGAGAGAATCCTGGAGCAGGCACCCTGCCAAGCAGGGAGCCTGACACAGGGCTTGATCCCAGGATCCCGAGATCATGACCAACCAGAGCCAAAATCAAGTTGGATACCCAACTGACTGAACCACACAGGTGCCCCTAGAATATTATAGATTTTAATCATGAATGAATTTTGAGTCTTATCATATACCATTTCTTTCATTTCTTTTCTCTTCTTTTCTTTTCCGATTTTATTTTTTAAAGTAATCTCTACACCTAACAAGGGGCTCGAATCCACAACCCTGAGATTGAGTCTCATGCTCCACCCACTGAGCCAGCCAGGTGTCCCTCAAAACACCATTTCTGTATGTATTTGAGAAGATCATATGGTTTTCTCCTTAAATATGGTGTGATTAATTGTGTGCATGGGTTTTTAAAAAAGATTTTATTTATTTGAGAGAGTGCAAGAGGAGAGGGGCAGAGGGGAAGGGGCAGAAGAGGAGGAAGAGAAAGGGAAAGAATCTCAAGAAGACTCCCTGCTGAGTGGGGAGCCAATGTGGGACTGGATCGCATGACCCCAAGATCATGTCCTGAGTCAAAATCAAGAGTCAGACACTCAGCTGACTGAGCTACCCAGGCATCCCTGGATTTTCTAATATTAAGCCATTCTTGTATAAACCCAACGTGGTCATTAAAAATACTCTTTTGGGGCACCTGGGTGGCTCAATTGTTAAGCAGCTGCCTTCAGCTCAGGTCATGATCTCAGGGTCCTGGGATTGAGCCCCACATCCATCAGGCTCCCTGCTCAGAGGAAGGCCTGCTTCTCCCTCTCCCGCTCCCCTTCCTTGTGTTCCCTCTCTCACTGTGTCTCTGTCAAATAAATAAGTATAAAGAAAATTTAAAAACTCTCTTACGAAATTTAGAACTAAAGTGGATTCCTTGGGGTGCCTGCCTGGCTCAGTCAGTGGTGAACATGTGACTCTTAATCTAGGGGTTGTGAGTTCAAGCCCCATTGGGTGCGGAGATTATTTAAAAATAAAATCTAAAAATAAAAAAAAAATAAAGTGAAGTTTTGTTTTGTTTTTAGATTTTATCTGAGTGTGTGAGTGTGTGAGCTGGGGGTTGGGGAGGGAGAGGGACAAGCCCGACTCTGCACTGAGCAGGTAATGGAGAGTTGGAAGAAAGGCAGGGAAGGACAAGGTCCCCTCCACCCCCTCCCCACCCCACGAGGAAACTACCCTTAAAAGCATTTTACACCACCCTAGAAAGAGCCCTCCATCCTTTCCCATGTGATAGATAGATGACAAAAACATGATTGGGTGACAGGCTCCTGGAGAGTTAATCTGATTAAAAATCCCTAATCTTAGAAACAACAGTGGCGATGCTCTTGGGTCTCCTCCTTCTTTGGGAGCTTTGCATTCTGTCACTCAGTAAACTTTACTGTTACTCAATAAACTTTTCTTTGCTGCCTATCACTCTGTCTGGTTTATGTCTTCATTCTTCAAAATGGCTTGACCAAGAATAGTGGGAGCTAAAGGAGAGAAGAGAAACCTGGAGCCCAACATGGGGCTTGATCTCAAGACCCTGAGATCATGACCTGAACTGAAATCAAGAGTTGGGACACTTAGCCAACTGAGCCACCCAGGTACACCATAAAGTGAGATTCTTGCAGAGAACATAGTGGGGTTGTGTTTTTTGGTCCACTCTAACACTTTTATGAATTTTTTTGCTAATATTTTGCTTATGATTTTTTAATCTGTGTTTATGGGCAAGATTGGTCTCTTAACTTTCCTTTCTTATACCATCCTTGTATAGCTGTAGAATTTCAATTATTTCGGCCTCATTGAATGGTTAAGGGAATGTTGCTTTCCTTTGTATCTGGAATAATTTGTGTAAGATTGGAATAACCTTAACTGTTTAAAGTTTGGAAGATTATATCTGCATGTATTGGTTTGTGTGTGTGAAGATTTCTTAGTCTACAGGTTAAATTAATTTTTTATAGATGTATTTATTTTAGAGAGAAGGAGCATGCCTGCGTGAGTGGTGGGAGGGGCAGACAGAAGGAGGGAATCCTTAAGTGGACTTCCTGCTGAGAGCATAGAACCCAGCGTGGGGTTTGATCCTTGGACCCCAAGATCAGGACCGGAGCAGAAACCAAGAGTCAGACACTCAGCTGACTGAGCCACCCAGGTGCACCTAAATTATTATTTTTTTAAGTAGGATTACACAAACTTTCTATTTCTTCTTGAATTAGTTTAAGTTAAATTTTCCATGAATTATTTCACTAGGTGTTTCCCAATTAAATAGCATAAAATTATTTATAATATTTTATCTTTTGAAATGTTAGCGTATTAATTTCCATCTTTTTAAAAAAGATTTTATTTATTTATCTGACAGAGAGAGAGAGAGATCACAAGTAGGCAGAGAAGCAGGCAGAGGGGGAGGAGGAAGCAGGCCCCCTGCTGAGCAGAGAGCCCAATGTGGGGCTTGATCCCAGGACGCCGGGATCATGACCTGAGCCGAAGGCAGCCACTTAACCAACTGAGCCACCCAGGCGTCCCGAGGTTGTCAATTTTAATAGTTTTTAAATACCCAACTTTTGGCTTTTAATAAATCCCTTTGATGATACATGCGTTTTCTAGTTGATGGATTTATTTTTTTATCATTTCCTTCCTTTTACTTTCTTTCAGTTTATTTTGTTGTGTTTTTTCTAATTTCCATAGCTAGATGCTTAACTCAACAACTTTTATTTTCTCAATACAAGCATTTATGTTTTCCTCTAAGGACTAGTTTAACTGTATCCCATAAGTACTTTCAATAACATTCTTTGGGCCACAGTTGGGATTACTGGTCTAGATTGATTAATGGCAAATAAACTAAATTTGTTGAACACTTACTAAATATCTAAATATAGATTCCTATGGTAATGACCTTAGGATATGAAAAACCTGTAGCAGATGCTGTTGGCTTCTTTCCTCCTACCCATAACAGAGTAAATCTATTGCATATTTTAGTTACGACTCAATCCCTCAAAGTTGCACAAACCTAATAATGTTCCCTGTTAAAAGGATCTGAGTCAATAGTAATGACAATGTCAGTAACAGGCAAGGAAGCAAGTGATCCCAAACATGAAACAATGAGGAATACTCTCAGCACCTCCCCCCTGGAATATATTTAAGTACCAACAATTCTATTGGGGGACATGAGTTTTTTAAATAAATGTGCTTTTTTTAAAAATTTTATTTTACTTGACAGAGATCACAAATAGGCAGAGAGGCAGGCAGAGAGAGGGGGGGAAGCAGGCTCCCTGCCAGGCAGAGAGCCCGATGTGGGGCTCAATCCCAGGACTCTGAGATAATGACCTGAGCTGAAGGCAGAGGCTTAACCCACTGAGCCACCCAGGTGCCCCTTAAATAAATGTGCTTTTTAATTTTTTGTTTGTTCTCTACAGTTGCGTGAAGGACAAACCAAAAATGATAGCTTATTAGTAAAATGAAAAGGAAAAGTTCTTTGGCCAGGGATATCCTCAGTTCTTTGAATCATGTATTTTAGAATAACTTCAGGGGGCAGCTTCTCATGTTTTGTGCAATTGGGTTCAAGCTCTGAATTTATAATATAATTTGTTTTAATCTTCCATAAACACTCCCTTGCCGCTATTTATTCTCTGCCATCCCACAATTTACTAAGATCCATATTGTGTGCGTATTGTATAGGCAACTAGGAAACTTTAGAGAATCTTTTGTTATTATTGTTGAGATGACCAATTAAGGAATGAAGGAGGACTGTATTTATTTATATATCATGTGTATTTTTTAATCTTTTAAAATATCTTGTGTATTTTTAAAATTTTATTTTTATTTAAAAATTTGTTTAAAGATTTTATTATGGGGCGCCTGAGTGGCTCAGTTGGCTAAGAGTCTGCCTTCAGCTGGGCTCATGATCCCAAGGTTTTGGGATCGGCCCTCCATCAGGTTCCCTGCTCAGGAGAGAGCCTACTTCTCCTTCTCCCTCGGTCCCTCCCCTTGCTTGTGCACTCTCTCACTCTCTCACTCTTTAAATAAAATCTTTAAATGATTTTATTTATTTATCTGACAGAGAGTGAGAGAGCACACAAACAGGCAGAGAGGCAGGCAGAGGGAGAGGCAGAAGCAGGCTCCCTGGCTAAGCTGAGAGCCCACTGTGGAGCTTGATCCCAGGACTCTGGGATCATGACCTGAGCTGAAGGCAGACACTTAACCAACCGAGCCACCCAGGCACTCCTAAAATTTTTATTTTTAAATAAAAATTGCATTTAAAGTGTACAACAGACAAAAATAAAGTGTACAACACAATGGTGTAATACACACATACAGTGAAATGATTGCTACATTCACGCTCATTAACGTATCATCTCCTCACATGGTTACTATTTCTGTGTGTGTGATGATAGCACCTGAAATCTACTCTTGCAGTAAATTTCCATTATTCAGTACAGTATTATTAACTATCATCATCATGCTGTGCATTAGCTTTCTAGACTTATTCATTATACGTAACTGCAGATTTGTTCCCAGTATCTGCCCATTTCTCCACCTTCCTGCTCCTGGTAAGTACTGTTTTACTCTCTGCTTCTGTGTATTTGACTTTTTTAGATTCCAGATATAAGTGAGATCATGCCCTTTTTTTTTTTCCTTCTGCGTCTGGCTTATTTCATTTAGCATAATGTCCTCCAGGTTCACCCATGTTGTAGCAAATGGCAGATATTATCTGCATATTTATATTAGGTTGAACCATACGAGACTGCTGCTATTTGATCAGTTTTGCCCTACAAAGATAGCAGTTTCGTATGGCTCAATCCTGTGTAATTAGAGCTCGAACAGAAGCAGATCTAATGGCATGGTCATTAAATTCCTTCTTCTGGTAAGAGAAAAAAATTGGGAAAAATAAAGGCCACCATAAGTAGTTGTGTCATATGTTAGTAACCTTAAAATTTACTGTTCCTGGGGCGCCTGGGTGGCTCAGTGGGTTAAAGCCTCTGCCTTCAGCTCGGGTCATGATCCCAGGGTCCTGGGATCAAGACCTGCATCGGGCTCTCCACTCAGCGGGGAGCCTGCTTCCCCCCCCCCCCCGCCTCTCTCTGCCTGCCTCTCTGCCTACTTGTGATCTCTGTCTGTCAAATAAATAAATAAAATCTTTAAAAAAAAAATTTACTGTTCCTAACTACTTAATGTTGAAGTTTCGAGAAGCCATTCAACTTTGTTGGGGGCGGGGCAGGGGGAAGCCTTTGCTTTGAGCCTGAAGGGGAAGATCAGTGGTGTTTCCATTGCTTTGGCACACTATTAGATGGGCTTTGCTTTCTTTTTAACATCTGAGAGAAAATGATGGATAATGGGAGTCAGAGGCAGAGCTGAAAGAATTCAGTATCACAAAGAACCAGGCTAAATTTACTCACTCACTCACTGTCAGGCAGCTTTAATTGTCATTCAAAGAAACAAGGCTTTTGCTTTTTGAAGAATCTCAAATTCAGATGTTGCAGAGTATAAACTTACAATGCTGTTAATGCCATCTGTCTCCTAGAACAGATTGGTTGTTGAGCTGTAGGATTCTCCTCCTTTGGCATCACTTGTTTCCAGAATCTGGTCTTCATTCCCTTGTGTGTTTCAATAAGTCACACCGCCTTGGAAATTATGGATCTGGGGGTGCCTGGGGTGGCTCAGTTGGTTGAGCACCTGACTTCGGCTCAGGTCATGATCTCAGGGTCCTGGGATCTGGCCCTGCATTCGGCTCCCTGTTCAGTGGGGAATCTACTTGTCCCTCTCCCTCTGCCTTCCCCCCCACTCATTCTCTCTCTCTCTCTCAAATACATAAAATTTAAAAAGAAAAACAAAAGAAATGATGAATCTGATATTTTCCATAATGAGGAAATGCTATCCCTATCTTCCCTTTACATAGCACTTGAATCTCTTTTTAACCTTGACAAGCAGGACCCAGAACTTTGCATGTTGGTCAGTGATGGGTTATATTCTGATAATTTGCCAAGACCAGAGAATGGGATCCCGTGAAACAGATAATGGTAGTTATCAACATAACAGGCACAAAATTGGCTATTGGTGGAAACAAAGTGGCCTAAAAGATCTTGGTTTCTAAGTATATGTTAACAGATAGTTGTGTGAATTTGGATAGTTACCTAACTTGACTGTGTTCCAGTTTCTGGATGTATAAAAGCTAGATGGTAATAGTGTGGACCTCAAACAATTATTGTGAGGATTAAAGATAATCTGAATAAGGATGCAATATTTAGCAAATAAAAATACAGAAAACCCAATTATGTTTCAATATCAGATGAATAACCAATACTTTTTTAATATATGTATGTCCAAATATTGCATGGGATGTGCATTCAAATTTAACTCTGGGGGCACCTGGGTGGCTCAGGCAGTTGAGGCTCCAACTCTTGGTTTTGGCTGAGGTCATGATCTCAGGGTTGTGAGAGTGAGGCCTACGTTGGGCTCCTTGCTCAGTGAGGATAAATAAATCTATGGATTCATTTATTTGAGACTGAGAGAGAGCACAAGCAGGGGAAGAGGCATAGGGAGAGGGAGAGAATGTCAAGCAGACTCTCTGCTGAACATGGAGCCCAACACAGGCCTTGATCTCACCATCCTGAGATCATGACCTCAGCTGAAATCAAGAGTCAGATGCTTAACTGACCAGGCCACCCAGGTACCCCATAAATAAATAAATCTTAAAAAAAAAAAACTTGGTGTAAGGCACCTGGGTAGCTCAATTAGTTAAGCGACCGCCTTCAACTCAGGTCATGATCCCGGAGTCCCAGGATGGAGTTCTACATCAGGCTCCCCCACTCAGTGGGAGTCTGCTCCCTCTGACCCTCCCTCCACTCGTGTTTTCTCTCTTTCTCTCTCTCTCTCAAATGAATAAATTCTAAAAAAAAAAAAATTGGTGTATATTAAAAAAAAATTTAACTGTGCAATGTACTCACTAGGGTACCTGACCCAAGCAGCTATTTTCCATGTCTCCAGCCAGGCTCTGGTGAAAGTGGGAAGGCACTCACCGGTCTCATCTAGCAGACTAATGTCACTAATGTAAGATAAATGATGGTGTGCTATCTGGCTATTTACCTTTCTCCCCGCTCCCAGATGTGAACTCCAAGAGGGTGATAACTATGTTTTGGTTCTCTTTTCTTACCTTTATCATCTAATATCTAGCAGCATTTTGCACAAAGCAGGGGCAGGTTAAATGCTTATTAGAAAGAGATGCAGGTAAGAACCTGGTTAAAAAGTTGGCCATGTCTTCCAACTAGCCACTGGTCAACACAAATCTTCTTGTCCAGTGAGTGAGAGGAGCTGGGGGCATCCAATGGATGTCAGCATCCATTGTAATCCTCCAGCTCCAGTTCACTTTACCTCGATTCCATTGTTACCCAGCAATAGATATCTTGAGGCTGTTTCTCAACAAGTCTTTCCTCTTGGGAATTGTGTATGCGGGCCACACAAATACTCCATTCTTGTCAGTAATCTTCCTTGACAGATGAATAAATGGATGGATAGAAAACAACAGAGTTCTCTGGAATTATGAGATGCTTATGAGCATGGATTCTGAAGCCAGGTATCTTGGATTCAGATCTTGGCTCTACTGCTTATTAGTGGTGTCACTTTGGCCCTGTCATTTGACCGCAAGCCTCAGTTTCCGTAACTGTAAAAGGGGAATAAAAGTATATCTATCTTGAAGGGAGCTGAAAAATTCAGTGAGTTAATAAATGTAAAGTACTTACTTAAGACAGTGCATGGCATGTGGTAAGTAATACATAAACGTTAGCAAAAAGAAAGAAAAAGAAAAAAGATGAGCTCCCGATTTTTGCTCACACATAAGGGCGTCTCTCCAACACCCTTCGGTGAACTGGACAGTTTTGTCACCCTTCCCTATGGTTTTTCTGTGCAAATGTAAGCTTCCTCTTGTACAGGTCCAAGGCAGACTTTGTCAAAAGCCCTTATACATTTATGAATGTTGTTCTTTCTTTGACAAGCGTCCTGCGGTGGGGGGGATAGGGTGTGGTGGTTGTGATCCTTTGAGGAGAAGGCAGTCCCTCCGTGCATATGGGTGCTCTCGGCCATTGTGCTCTCTGCCAGCCAAGGGTGCTGGCCATGGGGTTGAAATCAACTGAAAGGTCTTCCAGACATTCCCGCCAGATGGCCTTCATGGCAGAGGCCTCATGCATGCAGTCTGCATCGCTGTGCTTGGGTCTGGACAGAAGCAGGGTGGGGGGTGGAGCAGACAATGGGGAAACACAGAGCTAGGCCCCCTGTCTGTCAGAACACACACACTTATAAATGTCTTTTCAGGGGCACCTGGGTGGCACAGTGGGTTAAGCCTCTGCCTTCGGCTCAGGCCATGATCCCAGGGTTCTGGGATCGAGCCCCAAATCGGGCTCTCTGCTCAGCAGGGAGCCTGCTCCCCCCTCCTCTGCCTGCCTCTCTGCCTACTTGTGATCTCTATCTGTCAAATAAATAAAAAACAAAGAAATTTTAAAAACCCTGTCTTTTCATTTTGAGGAACTGACTAGAACCCTGTAAGGGACTTTGAGAAAAGCAGCTGGAGGCCCAGGCAATGATCTTGAGCCATGGGTCTCAAAGTGTGATAGCAGGATTATCATCTGCGGTAGCATCACTGAGGGACTTAGAAATGCACAATCTAGGCTCCTGCCCCTGACCTACTAAATGAGAAACTCCAGAGTAGAGCCCAGTCATCTTTTAACAAGCCTTCTGGGGTGATTGTGATACTTGTCAAGTTTGAGAAGCACAGGCCTAGAGCTACAGCAGCTCTCCCCCCCTCCCCCCATTTCTCTCCATCCCATGTTGTCCGTCCTCAAGTGTTGGTATTGTGCATGTGGTCCCCCACCCCCATGAGCCATCCCTTTTAATAAAAAGGGGCTGTTTAGGTCTCTCCAAGCTGTTATACTCATGTGAGCCCCATTGTCTCAGAGAACCTGGGGCGGGGATTTGGCGTTTTCTATCCTTGGAGATGAGCGATTGCAAAATGCTTTCTTTCCGCAGGTGAAAATTAGATAATCAGGCCTAGTAAACCAGATGATAAGCACTGCAGGGTTTACAAAGCCTCACTCTCTCCGGGCACAAAAAAGCCCAGGAAAAGAAGCTGAGTAGCTTATCCCTGACAGAGGAGGCGACCCCAGGCTGCTCCAGCTGGAGAATTTAAAGGGCTGGAAGATGCATTGCTGTGCATTCGTGAGACGTTCTGCCATTCTTCTGTAAGATTTAGCATCTGGTACTCCCCCCCCCCCCCACCAGAGACTTGAGGTGTCTTCTGTGTGATCCTCTTGACTCATAGAGTGGAGTGAACCTATCATCTATAACTCCACCGAGGAAACCCCCGACCCCACATGGGTGAGTGCGTAAGCACTGTCTGCCCTCCCACTTTGGGAAGGGGTGGGGGGGGTGCTCCCTTCAGCTCCCCAGGACTTTCTGTAGCAGGAAGGGGACTGAGCCCAGAGGTGCCCTTTCATGGAGCTTTGAGCTGTCGTTCTTCTATCCTGTAGTTCCTCTTGTTAGATTTACAGATGAATACAATGAGACGGAAAGTTTAATCAGCTTGTCAGTGGCTGATTTTTGTTTTTAAAAAGATTTTATTTATTTGCCGGAGAGATAGAGATAGGGCGAGCACAAGTACGGGGAGCACCAGGCGGAGGGAAAAGCAGGCTTCCTGCTGGGCTCATGACCTGATCTGAAGGCAGCGGCTTAACAGGCTGAACCACCCAGGTGTCCTTGATTTTTGTTTTTTATACAGAAAAATGACAATGAAGTAGAGCCTCCCTACTGCCTTGTGGGTTAATGATTGTCTAAAGCTATGGTGTCCCATGCAGCAGTTACCAGCCACATGTAGTTATCTTAAATCATTTAAAATATAAAATTCAGTTCCTCATTTGCATTTACTACTTTTTTTTTTTAAGATTTTATTTATCTATTTCAGAGAGAGAGAGAGAGAGAGAGCGAGAGCATGAGAGGGGAGGAGGTCAGAGAGAGAAGCAGACTCCCCATGGAGCTGGGAACCTGATGTGGGACTCGATCCCGGGACTCCGGGATCATGACCTGAGCTGAAGGCAGCTGCTTAACCAACTGAGCCATCCAGGTGCCCCTGCATTTACTACTTTTCAAGGGCTCAGTAGCTGTATGTGGCTAGTGGCTACCATATCAGAAAGTGCAAAATCAGAGCATTCCCATCACTGCCCTGGCGGTGCACTGGTCTAAAGTGATCGTTGTCACATTTTAAGTTGACACATGTCATACATAAGCCGTTTGAATCATTCCCTTGTTTCCTTTGTCTCAAAGGTGCTGCCAAGAAAAAAGAGGGTAATGCTCAGACCTCCAGCAGACTAACTAAAACACTCAGGTGTAAGAAAGATACACACTAGTTGTTTACCTGTGTATGTTTGTTCGCTCAATTATTCTGTCAGTTGTGTGCCTCTATTACATCCCGGGTATGTTCTAGACAGTAAGGGACATCTTACAGGATATTGCCCTGCCCACAAGAAGCTACTGTTTTTTAAGATTTTATTTATTTATTTGAGAGAGCGTGAGAGAGAGCATGAGAAGGGGAGAAGGTCAGAGGGAGAATCAGACTGCCTGCCGAGCTGGGACCCTGATGCAGGGCTCGATCCTGGGACTCTGGAACCACAACCTGAGCCGGAGGCAGTGGCTCAACCAATTGAGCCACCGAGGTGCCCCACAGGGTATGTTTTAATATGCATGATGATATGAAGGGCTTTAAGGAAGTCGAAAGAGGAAATAAACATGCTGGGCCTGGCAGAATTGATGACTTCTCAGAGAGAGTGATATTTGAGCTGAGGCTTGAAGTTTGACATAGGAGTTTGCCAGGGGACTCAGGCACCCAGCCACAGGAAAGCATATGCAAAAGCCCAGAGGCATGACATGGCTGCTGTCTGGGCCCGGGGTTTGGGGGAGTGTGGAGGGGTTGTGGGGGTGGAGGGGGTGGGGGATGGGGCACAGATGGGGCTTGCATTCCTCATTAGCCGGTATTTCGGGCAGTCTCTCATGCCAGCTTGACTGTAATAAATCCTAATAAGGTTGGTGGGGGTGCGGGCACCTGGCTGGTTCAGCCGGTGGAGCATGTGACTCTTGATCTCGGGGTCATGAGGTGAGCCCCATGTTGGGCAGAGAGTTTACGTTAAAAAAAAAAAAAAAAGCAAGCCTGGTGGGTCATGTAGCGGAAAGTATCAAGGTCCTTCATGGGCTTTGCACTTGGCCTAGCCCATGATGAGTGCTCAGCACTTCTTGATTTCCTGTTCTTTCCCTTGCACATTTGCTCCCATTTTCTGTTACCAAGTTGCTTTTTCTTACCTGCCTTTCCACAGTGTTTCTAAGTCTCTAGAAGTGACTGGTTTCTCATTTACCTGAAAAAAAAATTTTTTTTTTTTTTTTTAAGAGGGAGAGAGAGGGGGTGAGCAGAGGGAGGGAGAGAGAGAGAGAATCTTAAGCAGGCTCCTCCCAGCATGGAGCCCGACGTGGGGCTCAATCTCACAACCCTGAGATCATGACCTGAACTGAAATCAAGGTCAGACCCTTAACCGGCTGAGCCACCCAGGCGCCCCACATTTCCTGGCGATTAAGTCTAACAAAATCTCACCCTCCTATCTATTATGGGCTCATTGATACGGCCTTTTCAACAACAGTTAAAATGTCTACTTCAATTTATCTGCTTTTGTTCTCTTGCTAAGTTTTTCTTTCCTTTATGATATACGACCTTCCTGTATATAACTTTACAAAGGATATCTCTGATTTACCAGTTACTGTTCATGACATCCTATCATAAGACAGCATTATAAATGGAGAATTTTTAGGAATAGCTTCATTTTAATCTTTATTTTATTTTAATTTTATTTTTAAATATTTTATTTATTTATTTTTCAGAGAGAGCAGGAGCAAGCACAGGCAGACAGAGTGGTAGGCAGAGGCAGAGGGAGAAGCAGGCTCCCTGCTGAGCAAGGAGCCCGATATGGGACTCGATCCCAGGACACTGCATCATGACCTGAGCCGAAGGCAGCCGGCTGCTTAACCAACTGAGCCACCCAGGCGTCCCAGGAATAGCTTCATTTTTAAAAGGGCATCTCATATCTGAATGACTGCGGGGATTTCAGTTGTGAGTAAATGTGCCAGGAAGATTCCCCCTCTTAATTCTGATGAATTAATAATAGGCACCTAATTCATCCTAGGTCACTTAACCGGCAGAGCAAGCATACAAATGGAGGTACGTTCCAAGTGTCTGAGTATTTAAAAACTATAAATCAAGCTAACAATTAAATAAATAAAATTTGCTTTATCCTCCTACATTGATAAATAAACCCTCATAATGACAGAAATAAAACATGCTTAAAGCATTTGCTTCTATATGATGGAAAGTTGCTGAAATATGACTAAATCTAATGACTATTGCACATGTCTGAATGTCCTTTTGATGGGCTACTGATTTTTGGGAAGACAGAAAAAAACATACATATTTTATAAATGTTTCCGTTATCTGTTTTTCTTACTTTTACTTCAGCAAAATCACTATGTTATCAGGATCTTTGGCAATGATCTGAAGGATTGAAAATCAATATAATTGTGCTCAAATACTGAATATACATTCAGATGCATATTAAAATAAATATCAAACATAGAAAAATTATCTTTTGGAATGCATATATTAAATAATACTTTCTTCTAAAATATTCAAAATTACTAAGAAGAACAAATTATTGCCTAATATTACATTTTAATAAAAATAAATCTGGCATTTTATTTATTTTTAAAAATATTTTATTTATTTTATCTTGAGAGAGTGCTCCTGTGCCTGCCAGTGGGGGGAGGGGCAGAGGGAGAGGGACATATTGTTTCAGGCATGGAGCCCTACATGGGCTCAACCTCATGATGGTGAGATCACCACCAGAGCCAAAACCAAGAGATGCTCAACCAACTGAGCCACCCACACATCCCATAAATCTGACATTTTAGATATATTTTTTGAAAATTTAGTTAAATGCTATTGAATAGTTTAGTAAAAACAAAGCACTTTATCTATTTATTTTAAAGATTTTTATTTATTTGACAGAGAGACAGTGAGAAAGGGAACACAAGCAGGGGGAGTGGGAGAGGGAGAAGGCTTCCGGCTAGCAGGGAGCCTGACATGAGACTTGATCCCAGCACTTGGATCATGACCTGAGCCGAAGGCAGATGCTTAATGACTGAGCCACCCAGGTGCCCAGAACAAAGTACTTTAAACTCTGGTGTTTGGTGTCCAGTATAAGAAGTTGGTATCATGCTTCATGCCTGTTACAGCAAATTTATGAGTATGCAAATCTATATTTAATACCGTAAAGTTGTTCCCTCGTAGTTATGGGCAGTTGTGTTGAATACCATGCTAAGTCATGAGAACCTCCAGAACCACAAATGAGACCATGAAGAGAAGCAAGAAAATGGACTTTCAGCCCCCTGGGAAATTATAGTCTGTCATGCCAGAACCTTCTGTACTCACAGTATCTCAGAGGAAGGACTGACCAGTTAATTTGTTTTGTTTTTCTCTTACTTAAGTGTTTGTGCCATTCGCACGCTTCTTACAACCCAAAGCAATGTCTTGTCTTTGACTTTGGCAGTAGCACAACCTGCTAACTCTCCTGGCATTTGTACTCAGGTGCACTCAGGTGCCTTTTGTCTCGAGTACAAAGGGAGAGAGAGGTTGGGGAAGCATTTTCCAGGGGCTTGGCCAGTGTTGGTCACAGAGCACATGCATCCTGGTAGCCCAGGTGGTGAGGCACAGGCCAGGAGCCCCCCTAATCTGGTCTAAGGGCAGGCCTGGATATGTCTACACCCTTGGTCAGTTTGGGTTGTTAGAATGTTGATAGACTAGGTGTCTTATAAACCACAAATATTTTTTTTTTTAAGATTTTATTTATTTATTTGACACACAGAGAGAGACCACAAGTAGGCAGAGAGGAAGGCAGAGAGGGGGGTGAAGCAGGCTCCCTGCTGAGCAGAGAGCCCGAAGTGGGACTCGATCCCAGGACCCTGAGATCATGACCCGAGCGGAAGGCAGAGGCTTAACCCACTGAGCCACCCAGGCACCCCCTGAAAAAAAATTTCTAAAAAATACTCAGTACTGAGCGTATAGGCAGCAAGGTGGTAGGATGGGAAGTGCACTGGATGGACTTCCTTCTTAACTAAGAATCTAGTTAAAAACCACAAATATGTTTTTCACACTTTTTTTTTTCTTAAGATTTTATTTATTTATTTGTCAGAGAGTGGCAGGCAGAGGCAGAGGGAGAAGTAGGCTCCCTGCTGAGCAAGGAGCCTGAAGCGGGACTCAATCCCAGGACGCTGGGATCATGACCTGAGCCAAAGGCAGCTGCTTAACCAACTGAGCCACCCAGGCATCCCTGTTTTTCACACTTTTGTAGGCAGGGAAGTTCAGGTTCAAGGCGACAGCAGATTCAGTGTCTGGAGGGGATGACAGAGCTCTGCCGAGTTTCTCTCTCTCTCTCTCTTTTTTTCTTAAAGATTTTATTTATTTATTGGACAGACAGAGATCACAAGCAGACAGAGAGGCAGGCAGAGAGAGAAGAGGAAGCAGGCTCCCCGCTGAGCAGAGGGGAGCTCCATCCCAGAACCCTGGGACCGTGACCTGAGCCGAAGGCAGAGGCTTTAACCCACTGAGCCACCCAGGTGCCCCTCTTTTTTTTTTTTTAATTTACTTGAGAGAGAGAGTGAGAGAAAGATATCATGAGCTGGGTGAGAGGCAAAGGGAGCAGCAGATTCCCCGCTGAGCAGGGAGGGAGTCCAATGCCAGGCTCTGTCCCAGGACCCTGGGATCTTGACCTCAGCCAAAGGCAGATCAGATGCTTAACCAGGCGCTTCTCCTCTTTTCTTTTTTTTTTTTTTTTAAGTTTACCTGAAGATGGTATTTAAGCCTGAATTCTAAGCCACCCGAGAGTTAGATTTTGCCCTGGGTGTCTCCCATGTGTACACGGAGTATACATGTGAAAAAACCTTCTTTTTGTTTTTCTCTTGTTAATCTTTCTTTTGTTACAAGGGCCCTAGGCAAGAACTTAGGAAGATATTTTTGCTCTCCTACAATATGAGTTTTGAGGGAGACACGTTCAGTCTGTAACCCCCTGGGTCTGGAATTTTATTTATTAAAAATATATTACCTCAGGCCTAGGTGATAAATGAAACTTTAGCCTCCCAGAATTGTTTGTAGAAGATGAGTTATTTGGCAGAGAATGATGGTGTCATATCATGATACTCGGTATCACACGAATTTTAAAATGATGTTACTCTTTCTACTACAAGAGTTTAATGAACGAGGACATTTTTGTAAGTACACTTTCCTTCCCACTATGACACATAAAATCAAATTAGGCACTGTCATTTCTCCACCCTGGTTCCAATATATATTTTATGAATCTTATATTTCATCTGACTGTGAGTCACAAATGTAGATTTAGGACATGATTTTAGTATTACCGATTATGGTCACCGGGGGAACCATGACTTGGGAGCTTGAAGTTCCACTTCAGCAGGACTGGGGATGTCCCTAGAGTCTTGCTGTGAAATGGTGGGGTGTGGGGTGTACCTCAGGTTGCCTGAGGTACACTAATGGAAGTACCTCCCCTCCCAGAGTCAAGATAATTATTTTGGATCTAGAAGGGGAAAATAACTCTGATTAATTCATGTCCACATATGATTATGTACACTGAGAAGACTAAACCACCTCTTTTTTTTTTTTTTTTTTTAAGATTTTATTTAGGGGCACCTGGGTGGCTCAGTTGGTTAAACGACTGCCTTCAGCTCAGGTCATGATCCTGGAGTCCCGGGATCGAGTCCCGCATCAGGCTCCCAGCTCCCTGGGGAGTCTGCTTCTCCCTCTGACCTTCTCCTCACTCATGCTCTCTCTCACTGTCTCTCTCTCAAATAAATAAAAATAAAGTATTTAAAAAAAAAAGATTTTATTTATTTATTAGAGAGAGCACAAGCGAGCACAGGCAGACAGAGAGGCAGGCAGAGGCAGAGGGAGAAGCAGGCTCCCTGCCAAGCAAGGAGCCGGATGTGGGACTCGATCCCCGGACGTTGGGATCATGACCTGAGCCGAAGGCAGCCGCTTAACCAACTGAGCCACCCAGGCGTCCCTAAACCACCTCCTTCAAATGCACAGGGTCCACTTATTGTGTGCAGACAGTTCTGACCTGGGCATTGGTGGCCTTTGGTGTCCCTGGCTTCTGCTCTGGGGAATGCCTCCAGCCCCTGGTGAGGCTGACTAACTAGCCCGTGGCCCAGCACTTAACCTTTAGCATTTACTATTAATAGGTTGAGTTGAAGATAAAAGAGTAATATTGAGAGAGAAACTTCGAGGAGGCAGTTGGGGAGATGGGACAGGAAATTTCAGCAAAAATCAGGATAGGTTTGGGGCGGCCCTTCGGTGACGGGGGAAGGCATGAGAACATATGCGTGAACACACCACGGGAACAACCGAGGCAGGCGCACATTTGCATATTTGATTTATGTTTGCGCTGAGTGCTGTGTAGCACGGAGAGCACGGGGAGGAGCTGGAGGGAGCCCATGGGCTTGCATGTGGGATACTCAGGCTTCAGTACAGAAACAGTCCAGCAGCAGACTCCTCTTTGGACTGCCAGCTCACACGCAGGAGTGTTACAAGATAAACTGAGGCACATTACAATGACGAAGCATTTATTTGAGCAAGTATCCATTCCAGCTGGGCAACACCAGACCAGAAGTGATAAGGAGAACTCCCCTGATAGGAGCTAGGGGAAGACTTTCCTAGAACAGACGCGGAAGCAAAGCCAGGAAATTATTTGGTTGGCTACAGCTTAAGCAGCTGCCGATTTGGGAAAGGCTTGTTGGCTGTTTGTGGTCGGTTGTCTTCAGATTTCAGTTTCATAACCTTGAAGCTCTTATAGGCTTGGTTTTTGGTGCTCACGGAGACCGCCAAGGCATTAGAGCTACCTCACTCTAATGGGCTCCTGGTTTAATTAATTTCACAGGGAACGGATCCTTTTCACACAGTGGTCAAGTGGGAAACTGGAGAATTTCTGGGAAAATACTCCCATCTTCCATCCTCCTCTGAACCTCCTGCTCTGGTAAAATGTCATGCAAGGAAAGGACCTAGTCTTTGTGTTGACTGGGTGAAGTGGTCTGCTAGCAACTGAGGGGAGGAGTATAAGATTACTTACCAAGATAACTTCCTGGGAGCCCTCTGGTATTATGGTCACCTAACCCTTCCGGAAACTGCCTTTCATTCTTTCTCTCAGGGCAAGTATGAAGTATAAAGTTGTAAAAACAAATGCCAAACTTATTTTCTAGCCTCTGCTTGCTTTGAGGACCTAGACTTCAATGACAGTAATAAAGCGCTTTCCCTATTAAAAATTGAACATTTTAAAATATGTGGCTTGTGTGGTATTTATGTTGGACAGCACCGGCATTGAACTCCAAGGAGACGAGAATTTCATGTAGCTTACGCAGCCCAGCATGCTGGAGAGAAGTGGTTGTTACATCCGAGCTTCATGCTGTCACTTACTGGGGCATGCTATTGAAACAGAAAATAATCCCTCACTTCTGGAAAAGAATGATTCACCCTTTTTGAAGATGGGGGAAACTGTTGTATAATTTTTGCCCAGAAGTGAAATCTGCTTAGTCCTCTTACTTTTGGATGCTGCCTTCGGGGTTTAATTTGTTTCAAATTAAGAGCAGGTGGCAAATGCAATTAAAGGGAAAAAACAATTGCAAATTAAGCACGATTTTTAAAACTTATTTGCAATGGCAGCTACACATTCAGGGAATAAATGCTAATTATTTTGAATTATTTGTTTACTCCTTGTGTCATATGTGTGCCATTTACTGATTAATGCTTTACAACTTATGCTACATCCTTTATTGCTAATTAATAAAGCTGAAATGCAGAGTGCTTGGCTGGCTCAGTCAGTAGGCTATGCGACTCTTGATCTCAGGGTTATGAGTTCAAGCCCCACATTGGAAACAGAGCCTACTTTAAAAAAAAAAAAAAAAAAAAGCTAAAATGCTGCGGCTGGTGATTCTGAACTCCAGGAGACTCCTTCAAACCATACCCCCTCTGAAAGATCTGATTTCCTCCAGGCATGTGCTCCCATGTGACTCCCAGGGAGTCATATGTTTAGAGCTACTGATATGAATGCAATTGTTATAACTCTTCAGTGTGCTAGGACAGAAAAAACTAGGTTGCCGAGAATAGCTAAAAGGTAACCAAGACATTTGAGTACCCTGGGTAGAATAACTAATTGTTATACCTTTAAACATGTTCGTTGAAAATATAGGGAAGAATGAGGAACTCTTCGTGGCAGCGTTTCTACATGTCCTCTTTTTTTTTTTTTTAAGATTTTATTTATTTATTTGACACACAGAGATCATGGGTAGGCAGAGAGGCAAGCAGAGGGAGAGGGGGAAGAAGGCTCCCGCTGAGCAGAGAACCTGATGCAGGACTCAATGCGGGGCTCCATCCCAGGACCCTGGGATCATGACCTGAGCATGACCTGAAGGCAGAGGCTTTAACTCAATGAGCCACCCAGGCGCCCCTCTACATGTCCTCTAAATTAGCCCCCAAACAAAACAACAAAACAGGTTAATAGTTTTGATATTATTTCATTCAAGTACTTCCCTAAGTATCTATCAAATATTTCTTCAAACCACAAACAGAATTTGCCAGAGAGGAGGGTTTCAAATAAAGCATTTTCTGGGGCACCTGAGTGGCTCAGTCAGTTAAGCATCTGACTCTTGATTTTGGCTCAGGTCATGATCTCAGGATTTTGAGATCGAGCCCCACCCACATTGGGCTCCACGCTGGGTGTGGAACCTGCTTAAGATTCTCTCTCTCCCACTGCCCATCACCCCCCCATCTCTTCTATGTATATGATAATAAATAAACATTAAAAAAAGAGAATTCCAAATGGTTAATAGCTGAGAAAAAGTTTA
>RCUC01135616.1:0-61931 GCA_003697995.1 Taxidea taxus jeffersonii
CCTGACTCTGTGTTGAGATCCGGCTTCAACAACAGGTTTGGTCCCAGCCTTGGCTCCGTGTCTCAGGTGAGGAGGCCCCACAGTCCAAGAGCTGTGTTCATTCCCTTCTTCTTGCTTTTTGGGGACCTGAATATAATTTCATGGATGACTAGACCCGAGTACTCTAGCTGATTTACAGCTCCCTTTGTTACCTGCTGGTGCCTGGGAAATGAATTAAAACCTGGGTAAAAGAATGAAATTGTTTGCCGGGGAGATGACATTTTGGTTCTTTCGCTGGGGGCTTTAGAGAAAGAATCCAAACTTGAAAGAGGTTCTCAAACTTGGCTGCAACATGGAATCAGGGGCAGGGGGTGAGGGTGAGAGGGGGACTCTAAAAACAGAGATGTCCAGGTTCTATCCTAGATGAGAATTCTTAGGGAAGGGGCCCAGCCAATAGAAGATACAGAAAAGTTAGTCTGGTTTGCTGCCCACTGGGGAGCCTGAGGACCGTGAAGAATAGCCCCGATGGAGCAAGAGTCCCAGGGCTCCAGCTGGAGCCTTGAGGGTTTCTCTGAGCCTAGTTTGTGGAGGAGGTGGATGACAGAAGTCGGGGAGGTCTTTAGGAAAGTGTTCTTAGGCGTGGATATGTTCCCAGAAGAGTATTAATTCTCTTCCATGTTCCCTATAGGGAATCAAAAAGCCATTTCCAAAACAGCAGCAGTAACAATAAACAGGCAAAACAAAACAAACAACAACAAAAAGAACCAAAGAATGTGCTAGAAAGGGACTGTCCCAGCTAGGCCACATTACTAGGCTGTGTCCTGAACCTCATTCCCTGGGAGCTGAGTCCTCTTTGTATCATCTTTGAGGAGCTGGGAAGAGGCAAGGAGCTGTGAGACATTAGGGGTCAGGAGGCATTTCCTCATTCCAGCTCACGTGGGTTCTGGGCCTCTCCATAGGAGCTCTGCTCTGTAACACCCAGGCTTTCCTTGCTGCGGTGTGCCTTGGGGTGGAGGAGCCTTAACTTCCCCAAAGGCTGTTGCTGTGCGCTTTTATGATCTTTATTCATAGGTCAGGTTGCTGCTGACGTGCTCAAGTCTGAATGGAAGGGCCATTGGGAAAATGGGAGGAAAAGGCTTTTCTGAAGTTTCCTTTTTGCCCCCAGAGCAAAGGCAAAAGTGCAATGCAGGGGTGTCTGGGTAGCCAGTGCATTAAGCACCCGACTCTTGATTTCAACTCAGGTCATGATCTCAGGGTCATGGGATGGGGTCCCTCATCCTGTAGGGGCTCCGCACTCAGCGGGGAGTCTGTTTGTCCCTCTCCCTCTCCCTCTCCTCCTGTGTGCATGTGCTTTCTCTCTCTCAAATAAATAATAAATCTTAAAAAAAAAAAAAGAAAAAGAACAGTGTAGGCAATGGAAACTTGTTGATTAATGAATGGTTTGGGTGGGGCCCAGATAGAAACTGCCACAACAATGTTCACTGAGTGCCTAATAAATGATGGGGCTCGCTTAGTATATAATATCATAATATGTGTTATCTTATTTAATGCTCAGAGATTGGTAAAATTAATGGTCCCATTTTAGAGATGTGGAAACAGGGGCTTAAAGAGGTGACATCATTGGTGTAAAGTCACTAAGCCAACAGATTATGTAACTCAGACTTAGTCTGCCCATCCTCTTCCCCATCTTTCCCTAGGAAGCTTTCTAGGTTTTGGGGTCATGGGGAGTAGAGATAAAAGCTTATTTTGAAGAGGAGAATAGTTTGGGAATCACAGATATGACCAGATAGTCTTTGTAGCCAGAAATCAGATGCATTGTTTTATTCCATGATGCTAAGTGACTTCTGGGGACAATTCAAACTGGCTGACATTGAAGAAAGAAGTTAATGACAAATTATTTTAAAGCCTTCATCACCAATCAGAAACCAGCAGTTGGGGAAGATGACCAGTTGAAATAATAGAAAATAAAATATAGGTCAAGAAACCAAGAAATCCAATGTGTCTGTTGTCTGGTAGAAAGATAACTATTTAAAAGTAGATAAGGACTAGTAGTTAAATTGCACTTAGAGGTTTTAATTTCCTTCCTGGTTTACTTATATCCCTCTGGTGAGTCAGTATTACTACCCCAACTTCTTTTTTATAGCAGGCTAGGTATCACTTCTACTATAAACCCAATTTTCTAGGGCTGGCTGTCAGCTTGATGAGCTCTTTGGAAAGTGGTAGAAAACCCCTTTATAACTGTCATTGAGCAAGTTCCAAATGTATCATTTTCTGTACTTTGAAAATGTTGAGTACCATTATTTTATGCCTTGAATCTTTACAGGCACTTAGACCTGGCTGCTAATTAGAGCCAATTGCAACCTTAAATCACAAATGTGAGTCACACCTTCAGCTCCAGCACTCTGGGCAAGCACTCCACATGCCTCAGATATCCCCCTGCAAAGAAGGAGCTGCTATCAGGGTCCTCGTTTCGCAGACAAAAGAAGGCACCATGCTTTGTTCTACACAGCGACTGGCAGAGTCGGAACATGGAGTCGTGTGCTTTTGTCATCAAGCTAAGCGGCTTGAGTTTGTTGAAAAAAGGAAAGCTCTCTCGTGACAATGGGCCCGATTCACTAGGCAGGAATTGGGTCTTACTTGTCTCCTTAACGCCACAGCCTGGCGAGCTGTGGACACCAGTAGATGTTAATTGAACACATGCTGCATGAGACCCCATTAGTGTGAGGTATCTTATAGGGTACAGAAGGTCCTGTTTGTCCCCCACAAGTGAGATTGCAGACCCTCTCAAAGGCCAAGGGGACAAGAACATGTCTGTGTCTCCCATTCTTCCTGTTACACTCACGTAGAGTTTAAGCATTCGCTGCAAAGAGAGAGACCCATCACCATTAGCTTCATTGTCTTTGAATGTGAGGAGCAGAAATATCTCTAATGGGAGACACTGATCAAACTTATGGACCATTTTGATGTCAGCTGCACACGCTGGGCTGATGATAAGCAGGTTGGAAGCTGGGGAGTCCAAAGTGCCGGGACAGAGATGTTCAATAGAAGACAATGGAATGGCTGTCAGCAGGGCTCATAATTATTTGCCTGCCTTTCAGGTGAACTTCAGGACTCAAAGTTGTTAGCTGGTGGTTTCTTGTTGATTGTCGAGAGACTGCTTGATGATCTCCACTATTTTCTGATTTGACAGAGCTTTTCAGTGAACTCTAAAAATGGTTCAACCCTGTCTTGTGCAGCTAATTAACCTCCCCTTGTCAAAATGCAACACAAGACATTTTTTGAGGGTAGACAGTTGGTATAATAAGCTGATTTTTTTGGAAGTCCCCGCTACGTTGGTCCTCCTGTAAAAGCCTTGGCATGCTCGAATGGGAGTCTTTCTAGCTTCAATGGGAGTGATAAAGCTGCTTCCAAGGGAAGCTGGTCTCTCTGGCAGACTTCTGGGGTTGCTTGTCCAGGCCGCCTTCATCCCGGGCACATACCCAGCCCCAGGTTCAGCATAAACCTGCTTGTCTCTCCTCCTTACTCCCCAGTTCCTGCGGGTGTGGGATAGGATTGGCAAAGGGAATTGAGACCCATGTCAAGAATTTACCTGACATCTATATGTATATAAACATTGTATGTGTGTGTGTGTGTGTGTGTGTGTGTGTGTGTGTGCGTGCTCATCTTAAAGAAGATTAGGTGAAATTGATAAGTAATTTAGTTTCAAAAAACCCTGAATTAATTGGTCCAGAGGTCACTGACAGAATACATCTTGATTATGGAAGCATCTAGATCCAGCTTGTTTGGAAATCACGGAGATTGATATATATTAAATGCACAGAACACACCGTCTCAGCTGCAGCCAGCTGACCTCCTAAACTCTGAGAGGTATAGCCTGCATCTCTTCAATTTCTATGAGCCATTACTCTGCCCTTGGTAGTTTCAGAGACATTTCAGTCTCAGGTTCCACAGGTGAGCTTTGGCCTGGCCATCAGATGAGATCATTGTAAAGCTCAGCCAGTCGGCTACCTAGAGTTCCTCTGGAAGGCAACAGTAGTAATAAAAAAAAATGTTAATTGTGCTGGGATCCCCTTGGGCAAGTTCAAAGGGGACAAAGGAAAAACAGGATCTTTCAAACCTGTCATTCTAAAATATGCAGCAGCACCAAAGTGTGAGCCTGAATATCTTAAAGAAACATCAAATATTTTAAAAGGACTTTTCTGCAAGTGGTAAGCTGGAAAACTTAATTTTTTTTTTTTTTTGCACAAAACCTTCAAACTCCCACATTATTCAGTCTTTTAAAAATGGCTGGTTTGTTTCCATTTTGAAGCGTGTTAATTATATAATTCCTGGATAAAGAGAGGATGTGAATTTGCACTGTATATTTTCCCTGTAACTCATATCCATGATGGTTTTCCCATTCTATTCATTGGAAGGCATTGGGTTGGGGTTAGGGTAAAGAAAATGAGTACATGGAAGGAAAGGGAAAGTGACATTTACTGATCACCAACCACGTGCCACGGACTTGGTTTACATTACATAGTCACTGTTGGGGATGACACTGTGAAGTGGGTTATCTCTGTTAGAGAGATGAGGAAAGCAAGAGGACTTACAGAGGGTTTGTGTCCAGTAAGTGGTAGAATTAGAATTCAAACTTAGGTTGCCCATCAGTTCCTTCTTTCCCTTTCCTTATGTGGGAACAGTAATAATTTCCTTGAAGCCTCCTCAAGAAAGGAGAGTCTTCCTCTAGGTAAAGGAGTCTGACAGTGGCTTAGCCTGGCTGGTGGAGATGTGGCTGAACTAAGTGTAATCACTGCCTGGGAAACATGGCCGTTTTAGCTTGTGTTTCTGATCCTCTTCATTCATTCATTCATTCATTCATTCATTTATTTATTAAAGACTTATTTATTTTAGAAAGAGAGTGAGCGTGAGTGGGGAGAGGGGCAGAGGGGCAGAGGGAGAGGGAGAGAAAGAATCTCAAGCAGACTCACCACTGAGCATGAGCCCAGCGGGGCTCGATCAAGCGACCCTGAGATCAGGGTCCTGAGCCGAAATCAAGATGCAGCTGCTTACCCGACTGCGCCACCCAGGCGCCCCGATTCAATTCATTTATGTATTGAACTCCACTTGCTTGCCTCTGAGCACTCTTGACAGGCCAATTTCTGTCACTCCAGTTCCCAAAAAGCTCATTTCCCAGCTTATTACTGATGCTGAATTTATTCCTATTTACAGTCGCTTTCCAATTTCACCGGCTTCGAGGATGACGGTGGCACCTGCCAGTGCTCTGTGACCCTCCCAGACACCGCCTTTCCCGTGCAGAGAGTGGAAACCTTGGAAGTCATGGCTCACGTTCTCTCCCAGAAGTTCGAGAAAGAGCTTTCTAAAGTAAGCATTGCTTTTCTTCCTCTTCCAACCAAATCTTGATAGGAACAAACCAACCAACAAAACAAAACCCTTTTTATTCGGACTGGATAAGCAGCCTTCTTCACTGTGCCAAAGTCAGCATGCTCACCTCCTGTGGCGGCGTTGGTGTTTACTTTACTGTATGCCTGCGGAGCTCTTTAGAGCAGGAGAAAAGGACGCAGGAGGAAAATGGGATGGAGATTGTGAATGCCACGGATAAACTCACCTCAGTATTTTGTACGTGTGATTGGAAAGAAGCCCTGAGCTCCCCCTGAGAAACCCAACCCTGCAATTTTTATGTGGTTTTGGTTCTGTTGTTTCTTCTTTTGGTCTTCTTCCTCGTCTTTCTTCCAGCTTTGCCTTGTCTTTCCTCTCTTCTGTCCTCCGTTCTCTCTTCTTTCTCCTTCACTTTTCCTTCCTAGTTCTGTTCACTCTCCTTCCTTTGTCCATCCTTTCTTATCTTTCTCCCTTTCCTTCTGAATTCTTTTTTTGTAATCTTTACTTACTTTTGGAAAGCTCCCACCTCCTTCTTTTCCTCTTCCTTCTCCTCTTCCCCTCTTAGAAGCTTGTCCTCTTATCTTCCTATCTTTCTCCCTCTTTTCCTTTCTCTTTTTCTGATTTTCTCTTTCCAGTTCACTCTCTTCCCCCACTTGTTCTGTCTCTCCTTCTAACTCTCTCTGTCTCTGTGCGTCTCTCTCTTATTCTCTCTCTTGTGTGTTATCTATCCTCTGTTGTCTCGGCAGGAACATTACATTAGATGTGTCTAGCATTAGACCGAAATAGAAGAGTTCTCTGGGAATTTGAGTCAGTTCTAATAGGTCATGCAGCCTTGGTAAAAACCTTGACTCCTAACCCCCCCCCCTCCCATTACCACTTTTCTCTAGCCTGAAGAAGTCATCCCATAAGGTTTGCCTTTCTCTGAGCTGGCTGGAGCAATGTGACCTGGCATTCCAGTTTTGACCCCTTCTCCATTTTTAGTCAAGTTAAAAATCAATTAGAATGGCTCTCATTTTCTGCACAGGTGAAGTCCAAGCTAGGCTATAATCACATTATGCATTATTTAATACAACTCCATTAATTTACAGGGAGCTCTGGCTTTCCTACAAGATTCCAAATAAGTTTCCCTGAGAAATTTAAATGTAGCTACCTCAACATCTAGCACGGTTATCCTTTCAGACAAAAATTATGATGAGGCTGAGACCCTGCTTTCAACCTGAATTGGTAGATAAATATTCTGTGTTTAAATGAATGTCCAGGAAAATGTGTTTGACTACACTAGGAACCTAGCTTCTTAAGAAATAAAATGTCCTTGAATTAATCAGCAGAAAAGGCACAGCACTAAATTATAAATTCCAGTCATTAATATTCATAGCCTTATTCCAGCATAATCAAGTACAGATAAGAAGTTATGCATAAAAACATAACAAGTGGAGGAAAATCCTAAGTAAAGATCTTTTCAGTTAGAATCATTTGCTTTGAAATAGTGGAAGCTGCTGATTTGCATGTCTTCTTTGCTGGCAGGAATGTGAAGGGCAGTTTGAAACCCCATGCTGCTTTAGGGAAGTGTGTGGCCTGCCAGGGTGCAGAGTATGGGGACATTTCATTCCAATCCTGTAAAGGGGGCAGGTGGCATCTGCCTTACTAATAATTGGCAGGAAGGAAGTGCAGAGTAGGTGGGAGAACTTTTAGTTCTGAATGCATGAGTAGCTGGTTCTCAAGAAATCTGCGATTGTGACCTAAGAAAGGAATTGACCTGCCCGTTGAGATTTGCATCATAAATTCCACGTGACAGATGATAGTAGCAACAGTAAGAACTGCTGCCTTTTGTGCTTTTCCAGATGCTTCTGGGTCTGTTCTACTCTCAAGAGACTCATTAAGGCAGATGGGCCAGTGTTCTTCCCATTTCAGGGATGGAAAAATGGAGGTTCATAAAAGTCAAGAGATGTAAACGGACAGGTCATCTCTCTTTTGGCTGGGTGAGGCAGCTCAGGAATTTGGGTCAGCAGAATCATCTCGGTTCCTTTTCTCTGGGCCGTGCTGTTACCAGCCTCTGAGAAGAGATGCAGGAGGTCAGTCATGCCTTCAGTCCAGACTTATCTCTTCAGCAGAGGGCTTCTGAATTTGCAGGTGAATTATTACAGCTGTCCCTGAGTCATCTTGAGAATCACCATTTACCTGGAGGCCTGGGGGGAATGCCTGACTGGATGGGCTGGCAGAAGAGGGTTTTGACTGCTTTGCATTGTTGCATTATCTGTCAATACACAGGGAAGACAGCGCTGCCTCTGCGTAAGATGCTGAAAGCATTTTACACTCTTCTGTTGTTTATGATATGTCCTCTTGTGCTGGTACTCAAGAGGGGGTGACATAAAAGGCAGCTCAGGATTTTCTTTCTACAGCCTTTGGGGCAAGTTATTTAATAGGACACATTCACTAGTGGATTCTCATGCGTGAGAAGGTTGAGGCAGTCTGGGAGGCATTTAGGCAACTTAAAACAAACAACATTGATTGAACAATGTCTTGTGTGATGAAATATAATAAATTAAAAGGTCAGATGGAAAAAAAAACCCTGAAATCACTGTTTCTCTAATAATTGCTGCAGTTTATAGACATCCAGCAAGTGAGGCCCCCCTCCTTTTGAAAATATTTTATTATTTTTAATTAATCTCTGTACCCAGTGTGGGACTTGAACTTACAACCCTGATATTAAGAGTTGCATGCTCTACTGACTGAGCCAGCCAGGTGCCCCTAAGTGAGGCACTTAATATGCATTATCTCTACTCTTTCCAATACTCTTGTAAGCTTGATATCTTTACCCCAGTTTATAGGATGGAATGTAGTCTTAAAGAAATTAAGTGATTTGCCTACTAAGTACTGAAGGCAGATCGAGTTTAGGTGGCTCTAGCTCCAAGGTATCTCATATGTCTTCACCATCCATTCAAGCTCAACTAATCTTGTTAAAGATATATTAAAATAACGGTATTATGTTGCCGAGTACATTTATTTATTTCAAATAATCTGGCCATAATTGTGATCACAGGTTTTGAGGCAAAAACATGAGCCAGACAGATTCTTTAGTCTAATAGCCGGCTGTGCAACATCACTGTCTATTACGAGACGATATTTACTATGTGGAACAACAGACATCCTGAAGTGAACCCCCCAAAAAGTTCATTTTTAGAACCCACCAATGATGTAATAAGTGCATCACAAACAAAAAAGCATGGAAGCTCAGAATGTTAGGTTGGTGGTCTGAGGTCAAGCATAGACAATCTTTAGCTCGGACTTGTAGTGATGAGGAGCTTGCAGTAAAGATGTTGACACAGGGAGGTGTCCCCTTAGAGCTAGACCCGTAGTCTTGCTGCACATCTCTGGGCAAGTCCAGCTGCTTCTGCTGACATTGCACTTCCAGGGAGAACTGGATGTTCTCAGAATTGCCCACTGTCAATGCTAGCGAGCCAAACATGTAAAGGAGGGTTTGTGTGAACAATCTACTTAAGTCAGGAAAGTCCTCAAATTCCCTCCTGCCTTCTAAAAAAAATTTTTAGAGAGTGCACACATGTGCCCAAACGGTAAGGGGGTGGCAGGGAGGAAGAGGCAGAAGGAGAGGGAGAGAGAATTTCAAGCAGGCTCAGTCTCCCTGCTCAGCTGAGCACGAGGACTTGATCTCACCACCCTGAGATCAGGACCTGAGCAAAAATCAAGAGTCAGATACTTAACCGACTGAGCTATCCAGATGCCTCTCCCTTCTGCCTTCTTAGAACTCTGTGGACAATTCTGATTTTCCTAAACATCGCCTGGCTTTCCTGTAAATATCAGCAGAAGGAACCTCAAATTTTCCCCCCAAAAATCTGTAGAGACCTCATTTTGTGGATGAACAAGGGCAGGCATGCCACGCATTCTCATAGGTGGCAAACTTTAGGTTATGCCTTGGTTTTCAGCGAGAATCCGGGAGAGCCACATTTTATTTAGCAGAGATGACAGTTGGATCACTCGTTTCTGTAGAACAACAGCTGCGATGTACCATCAACATGTTCCAGGAAAGCAGAGGGTGTTTCATGTGTTCCAAGAGCTGGCAAGGCCAAATGCCAACAAGAATACTCATTTTACAAACTTCCATTTCTGCAGTGGGTTGGCACTTTATTATTATTATTATTATTATTATTACTATTATTATTATCACAGGCAAGGTTTTATGCTTGATTTTTATAGAAATTAAAACCTGGCTACCTTGTATTTGCATTTATACTTTCAAGAGGGGGGACTCGTTAGGTTTTATATATATATATATATATATATATATATTTTTTTTTTTTTTTTTTTTTTTTTCCTAACCTCCTTATCCACCAAAATGTCACCAGCCCTATCAGCCTCTGAGTGATGGCACAGCTGATGGCATTGAGCATCAGTTGCCCAAGGAGATACACTCACAGTGCCAAGGGCTGAATTTTCAACTTTCATTAAAATCCTCTTTGCCTGAAGCCCTAGCCCTTGAGGTCTGTAGCCTATGAGTCTGCTCTAATTTGCACAGTGGGGTTAAGTGGAAGGGCTAAAATGACAGAAGTTAGGGCTGCCTTTGGTATTAGGAGGATTATAGGCCAACATCTGGCCCAGAATTCATCCAGGCCCCATGGATCAGCTACTTGACATTAGCACAGTTTGGGGAAAAGTGTCACTTATGTTCATATTTTTAAAAAGAATGTAAAACTAGCAACTTTTAATGAACAGGTCCTTAAAAAAAAGCTATGGCATTTCTTCTAGAGATCAGATACAAAAAAGAACCACCAAATGTGTTTATTGAAAAATCCATTTGGAGATTCCAATTATACACTAAACCACCAAGGGAATTTTTGCAAGTATTTTAACTTAACGATCAGACATTCAAATATATGCGACAAATGTGTAAAGGTCTGATTGCAATAATCAGTTCTTGGAATAAATGTGGGTGCGTTTAATGGAATGTGCACTTGACAGTTGCTTATACACTCATGTATTGTAAAGTTGGGTCTTTATGCCACTTTGTGAAAGGTAGAGGGGCTCAAAACTCAATGCATGTGGCAGTCAGAGAAGGAATTCTACTTAGTGCATTTCTCCCTCTCCTAGGAAATAATTAAATTTAGAGCAGTGTTTCTAGATGGAGGGAGGGGGTTGTTGGTGGTGGTGATTTTGCTCCCAAGGAACATTAACAATGTCTGGGACACTTTTGGTTGTCACAGCTGAATGGTCTATGGGTGTTATTGGCATCTAGAGGCCAGGAAGCTGGTAACGTCCTATAAAACACAAGAAAGCACCTTCCCCCCCGAAGAAAGAATGGTCTAGCCTAAAATATCAACAATGCTGAGGTTGGGAAACCCTGATTTAGACACAGCATTTGCATTGAGGGCCTGGTTGAAACCAATTTAATCTGGAGACCTAATATCTTCAAACATTAAAATGGAAATTAAAATATACTTGTGCATGATGACTCTGAAGCAAAATTAGTTTTGGTCTAGGCAAGTGCAAAATCCACCCCACCAATTGTAATAATTTTTTTTTTGTTTACTGTAGATAGACTAAAAAAAACCTACTCAAATATATTTTTGATCCATTTCTTTATCAAAAAAAAAAAAAAAAAAGAAAAAAATTGTCAGCAATCAGATAGTCCCCAAGAGCTTGGCAGTGGAGGAAGACTGCATGGTATCACTTTGGGAATTGACTTAGCTTTTTGATTCCCTTTCAGGTGAGGGAGTATGTCCAGTTAATCAGCGTGTATGAAAAGAAGCTCTCCAACCTAACCATCCGAGTAGAGATCATGGAAAAGGATACCATTTCTTACACTGAACTGGATTTCGAGCTGATCAAGATAGAAGTGAAGGAGATGGAGAAACTGATCACACAGCTGAAGGGCAGTGTTGTTGGAAGCACAGCTGTTGTCAACCAGCTAGAAGTGGAGGTAAGGCGTGAGCCCCTTTCTGAGAGTTTTTTTTTTTTTTAAAGATTTTATTTATTTATTTGTTATAGAGAGAGAGAGCGAGCACAGGCAGACAGAGTGGTAGGCAGAGGCAGAGGGAGAAGCAGGCTCCCTGCCGAGCAAGGAGCCCGATGTGGGACTCGATCCCAGGACGCTGGGATCATGACCTGAGCCGAAGGCAGCTGCTTAACCAACTGAGCCACCCAGGCGTCCCCCTTTCTGAGAGTTTTAATAATAAATTCTCCTCAGTGGGCAGGTGCCAGGACCAGGCCATGGCTCTCTTTTCTAACTTCCGGTTCTGCACTTTCGCCTGACCACATGGCATGTTCCGTATTTTGCTTTCCGTGGACATCTGTCTTTGAACATAAGTTCAGTGTGATGGGACCATGTTCACTGAGGAGCAGGTGTTATCCAGTGGTCCTGCCTCAGAACCAAGTGGCCTTTGAATGTCTCTAGGAAGGAGATGCTATAATTCTGAACAACTCCCCTGGCCAGGTTAGATCAGGTGCCTTCTCTGTTCTGGATTAATGCTCATGGGCCTAGAAAGCCACAATTTACCTGATTTTGGACTTGCTTGGTCTATTTCTCCTTTTAAATGATCATGTGATCCTTGATCCCTCTTGGAACCCTTCTTCACATACTGGCAACCCTCTTTAAAGGAATTTCTTGTGAGTATGTTTTGGTGAAGCCTTTATCCTCTATGGATAAAGACCATCACATTAATGTTTTGGTTGGGTAATTCACATCAATGAAAATTTACTAGCACGGTCATGACATGGGCTATAATTGAGAATTCTAGTTACATATTTCAGACTTTAAGATATCTCTGGTGCTCACCGTTCATTAGAAACTAAATTATAATACAACATGAGTAAACACGAGTTTATAGGGAAGGTTATTAGAAATGAACTTTAATGGACCTCTGTGGATGCTTAGACTGAGCCTGTGCTCTATTATTAAATCTGTTAAAATCTTTGTCATTTTCTTCTTGTCACACACATCTGCCTGAGATGTGACAGGCGTTCACGCTAAACCATAAAATGTATTCTTCCAAATGAAACCATTCGGAGAATCTCGGGTGTATTCTCTAGCAATGTTTCACTAAGTGACAAATTCCGCCCTGGAATGTTTATGAAAGAAATTGCACAATAATATAAAGTCGCTCTGAATTTTTATTTCCTTAGATAAGGAATATGACTCTCCTGGTAGAGAAGCTGGAGACGCTAGACAAAAACAATGTCCTTGCCATTCGCCGGGAAATCCTGGCTCTGAAGACCAGGCTGAAGGAATGCGAAGCCTCTAAAGGTGAAAATGTTCCTGTCGCCCCACCTCCTCCTGCCCCTGGTAAGCATGCCATGTTTTTACCACTTGAGCCAGGCCCAGTTGGGAGCTGAGAGCAGGGCAGGGAAGGGGTTTGGGATGGCAGTGGGGAAGAAAGGATGGGCTTGTTGTGGCTCTGAGCTTCCTCTTCTGTGCTTGGAAATCTCTCCCTTAGTAGCTCCACTTGCCATCCCGTTCTGGGGCTCATAGAGGAAAAGCACCGACAATGAGTTAATTTAAGACAAGATCCACACATTACACGTGTCCCCTTTATGTTTGCTAATGAGAAAACCATCTCTGTGGTGATGGAGTTGTCTTCAGGGGGCTGGGTGAAAGCTTCTGGAATCTGTGGCATCCGTGCCATCCTATGTGATTGGCTCCTGTGGCTGATGAGGTGGGTTATGCCTTGAATCTTCCTTCCCTCCTCCTCTCCTTCCCTCCCTGCTTCCATCTCTTTATTTTTCCTTTATGCTTTCCTTAAATGCACCTGCTGTTTAGCATGTCTTGGGATTGAGAGAGGCTTTAGGACTTGCCGGTGTGGCAGGCCATCTCTCCTGGACATGAGTTCCCAGAGGGCAGGGATAGCCTCTTAATCTCTAACAATCATCCTTGGGGCTAGGTAGAGCATAGAAGGGGTGCTCTGTAATACCTCCGGGAATGAAGGCATAGAGTGTAGGAATATGGCTCTGGGAACCCAAAGACCTGAGCTTCCCAGCTATAAGATCCTTCATCTCATCACTGATAAAACGGGAGGAGCGTACCACCTCACAGGGTAACCGTAAGGTTTAATGAAACCAGTCTTGGGAAACATGTAGCTCTATGATGGGCACTTATGCCTTGGAATGTGTTATCATGATTAATGATGATAATCAAAGTGGGAACCTTGCTGGGGACAGGAGAGGTGCGGCGTCCTCCGATGCTTCCGCACACCCTCCAGGTGAACGGAAGCCTGCCTCTCAGCCTCAGCCCTGGCACGGGGAAGCCCACCCGCAGGTCGTGAGCGCCTCCACCTGGAAGGGGCCTGTATCTTCTCATCCCATCATCCAGCTCTTGTTCTTTTCATTAATTCCTCTTCCCACAACCTGTTTCCTCTTAGGCTGTGTGTTTCTGGGTCCTCGTCGATGTCACTGGTTTCTTTAAGGCTTTTTATTTTTTTGTTAAAGATTTTATTTATTTATCTGACAGAGATCACAAGTAGGCAGAGAGGCAGGCAGAGAGAGGGGGGAAGCAGGCTCTCTGCTGAGCAGAGAGCCCGATGCTGGGCTCGATCCCAGGACCATGGGATCATGACCCGAACTGAAGGCAGAGGCTTTAACCCACTGAGCCACCCAGGTGCCCCTCTTTAAGGCTTTAATGAGACACAGCCATCGTCATAAGCCTCTTGGTGGTATTCAGAAGACCGATGCTTCCCTCTGCTTTGCTGTCAGTCTGTCATAGTAGGACATACAGAGGAGGTTCCGGACAAAGGCCGTGCCTCACCCTCCATAACAAGCTAAGGTTAAATTCGGTCTGGGATCAGCCATCTCAGTGTGTGCTGAAAATGTGAGCTTATTCTGCTGGGCCGCGCAGTGCTCCGTGAGGCCAGGAGTCAAAGCAGTGACGAACCCTGATAACACCTGAGCAAGGCTTTCTCCCTTTCACCCTTCCGTCCTGCCCTTCCTTCCTTCCCTCCCTCCCTCTTTCATTCTTTCCTCTCCCTTCTTCCATCCTTCCTTTCTCCCTCGCTCCCTCGCCTTCTTTCTTCCTCCCTCCCTTTCTCTCTCTCTTTCTTTCTTTCCCTTCCTTCCTTTCCTTTTCCTTCCTCCCTCCCTTCCTTCCTTCCTTCCTTCCTTCCTTCCTTCCTTCCTTCCTTCCTTCCTTCCTTTTTCTCCACAGCAAATTTTCCTTATGGCATAGATTTTTCCAGCACAGTTTTTTCTATATTCCTTAGAGTGAAGACATTTTAGAACTGAAAGGGACATTCAGAGCAATCTGGCTCAGGTCCATCATGTCTCAGGAGGAGGGGACTTGGGTGGTGAGGTTGCGGCTTTTCTGAGGCCATACAGGTGGTTAGTGGCAGTGCCTCTTGCTCTGTTGGTATCGAAGGACCTAGCATGTCCAATGGCAGTAACTCAAGGGTGGCAGTGGGAGACAAAGTACACTGCTTGGTATATCTAAGGAGGACAACGAGTGAGTCTGTTAGATTATTTTTGTTAGAGTTTTTTTTCTAGAACTTTCCCCTAGGTCCTCACACTTAGACTTTTGTGAGCCATCCCAGCCCAGCTGTGTTGTTTAAGCAAATTGGACCCAGATTTCTTCTCACTTTCCCATAACCTTGGTAGTACCTGGATCTCAGCCAAGCCACTTGGCCCTCCTCCAGCTTTGTTCATATTATATTTATGATGTTTATATTAAACTGACTTTTTGTCATGTTTTTAAATCAATTTCTTTTTACTTGCTCTCTTTCTGTTTGGATTGGTTGATAATGCAGAATTGGAAACTCCCCAGGCACCACAAAGTTGTGAGCCTGTGGAGACTTTAATTAAAGTTACGCACTATTATGGGACTTTAAAATCTGGCCTGTCTGCTTTTTTTCACTGCAGAGTTGCACAGAACAAAAGGCTGCATGCAAATCCCAGCTATAAAGCAATTCCGTGTTCTCTGGGCCCCTCCCCTGCAGTTGCAGCGTGCTTCCCCTGTGGTCAGCTCGACTTAGAACCAGCACATGTAGTTAGGGCTCAATAAAACATGCTTTCTATTTGGTTGATGCCGCAAATGGCATCCTTTTCTGCTTCATTTCATAGAACTTTCTAATCTAAAATAATTGGCCTTCTGCTCATTAACTTTTTTCCCTGAAAACAACTGACTCTTTTTCTGATCTCTTCCTGAATCTAAATGGTGGAAGATAGGTAAAATGTACGCACTCCCTCTGGGGCAGATCGCCGTTGTGCTTGGCAATGACACCGTGTTCTGCGCTGACATGTAGTAGGTGCTCTGTAAATGGCTGATGGAGGATATGGAGTGACCTGCTCAAATCCCAAGCCTTAGGAGAAGCAGAGTGTTGGGTTGTATATATGCAATAATTCAGAGTTAATTTGGTCTTCATCATTTTATGATTATGACCAGGTTAATTACCTAAAATTATCACAAGTGAATTATATTCTCCTCTTCGCTCAGTGCTCAGTTGTCCAGATAGGAGATCACACTCACAGGTCCCAGATTAAGTTTCCTCTGTGTATAGTCTTTGGTTTAAAGATGCTACTAACCACGAGACTTTTTTTTTTTTTTTGGTAGTAAAGATTTTAATCAGATAAACTAAAATATCTTTATGGGTTATAATTCTGGAGTTTGGCACCTACCTGCTAACTTTTTTTTACCCAACCTTCAAAATTGGGCAAGACAAATTTGAATTCCCATTTGTTGATGCAAATCCAAAACTCTCTACTACCTCACACACACAAATACAACCATGAAGCTTTAAAAAAGCCAAGTCAGGGGATGTTACAGTCTTATCTTGTGCCTTCCCAGGATTTTGAGAATACCATGGCCAGATCTAATGAATTACATGATGAGGAGATTGCCAACCAAGGCTACCCTTGTGTGGAGGGTTCCTGGCATTATGTTCTGTGGAGTGGATACTAGGCTTTTTGAAAAACTCAGATATGTAGCAGAGTAGAAGGCTGGGGTTTTATAAATACAGTACGCTGGGTTTGGGAAATTTGATCTGTCTTTCCTTCTCTTATTCCACAATCCTAATTTGGTGCCCCTGCACGGCTGGTCCTGTTCAGGGAACCAGGGTTACCAGGATGGCTCCAGGAACCTCCAGAAACCAGTCTGTAGGAAGGGAGACAGGCAGGTGAACCTTCAGTTCCAGTGTCATGTGATTATAATGCTATTGACTTATGGTACACGACTTCTTACACTTCTTCTTATCAGTTACAGAGGAGGTATTAGGGTTTGTTTGTTTCTTTTTAACATAAGGAAGCTGAAGCTCAGAAGGTTATATATAACCAGTAAGTACTGGAGTTGGGATTTGACTTGGAATCTATCTGCCAATATTTCACTCTACCAGGCTGCCTTCCATAGATGGTCTGATAGCAAGGTGCACCTGTGATTCCCAGAGTAAGGGAAAGTTCTGACAATTTACCAACCTGATTAACACCAGGTTATCTTGGCTTCCTTGCCTGTGGGGTAGCTGAAAGGGTGCTTTTACTCTTGTTTCTGTGGCATGTTCTTTTCTACCAGAAAATGCAGAATGATTCATTGGTTTCTTACATTCTTGGATTATGGTTGGGTATGGGTGGTTGTCCCAGGGTCAGGGTAGACTTGTGATGGCTGAGGAAGGGGATGGAGTATCCCTAAGATCTTGAAATGAAGGAGGGGGCAGGGAAAGGGTATGAGATAAGGGGGGTTGGGAAAAGTTTGGCATAGATGGGGTGAGGACAGTGGAGGCTCCTGCTGGGCTGGATGAGCAGCGGGCACCCAGCTGGCTGTCAGTTTCAGTAGTGTTTCCAGGATGGCTTGCCGCCAGGAGTTGAGGAAGCCCACCATGGCCTTTTCTCTAGTCTGTCACTGCTGTGGCCACATCTGTAGCATTGGCAGCGATGCTCAGTTCTCTTCTCTTTTTCCACTCCCTTTGACCATAGCCAGAGCCCTAAAAATGGTCCAGAGGACATGGAGGAGAAGAGGGGTATGACAAAAAGGAGAGGAGAATGTTTAGGAATGGTTGGAGGGGTGCCTGGGTGGCTCAGTGGGTTAGGCCTCTGCCTTCAGCTCGGGTCATGGTCTCAGGGTCCAGGGATCCAGCCCCACATCGGGCTGTCTGCTAAGTGGGAAGCCTGTTTCCCCCCACTCCCCCACCTGCCTTTCTGCCTACTTGTGATCTCTGTCTGTCAAATAAATAAATAAAATCTTAAAAAAAAAAAAGAATGTTTAGGAATGGTTGGAAAGTGAGAAACAGAGATTGTGGTTTCAAGAGTTTTGGGATTTATACCAGGTACAAGTTTTGATTTCCTGGTGGGCATGGAAAATAATGAACCATTATTATTATTATTAATGGCAGTAGAAATAGTCTTTTTTTTTTTTTTAAAGATTTTATTTATTTGACAGACAGAGATTACAGGTAGGCAGAGAGGCAGGCAGAGAGAGGGAAGGAAGCAGGCTCCCTGCTGAGCAGAGAGCCTGATGCGGGGCTCAATCCCAGGACCCTCAGATCATTACCCAAGCCAAAAGCAGAGGCTTTAACCCACTAAGCCACCCAGGGGCCCCAGGAGTAGTCATTTTTTTTTTTTTTAAAGATTTTATTTATTTATTTGTTAGAGAGAGAAAGCGAGCACAGGCAGACAGAGTGGTAGGCAGAGGCAGAGGGAGAAGCAGGCTCCCTGCCGAGCAAGGAGCCCGATGTGGGACTCAATCCCAGGACGCTGGGATCATGACCTTAGCCGAAGGCAGCTGCTTAACCAACTGAGCCACCCAGGCATCCCAGGAGTAGTCATTTTTAAGATAAGTTTATTTTGGTTCCTTTATATCTAAGGATTTCCACATCCAAGGCAGAACCGTATATGATCTTTAACCCCTTGATAATGCTTGGATACATTTATGTATCGTAACTTTCCCTTAAGTATTTTGTTGCAGTTGTTTTGGGATACTTTCTTTCCAGGAAAGCAAGATTCAATTAAGCAAACAATTCCTAAGTCTTCCAACCTGCAAGAAAAAAATGTGATTTTCTTTCATATCTTCAGAGTAAAATGTAGTTAAATAAATAAATTCTCGGGAAAACATTTTAACTAGAAAATTCAGTTTGTAGCATATGGAAACTCAAACAGTTTTTGTTATCATTAAACTGAACACACCGCTAACTTTATTTTAATAATTCATGCATTGTTTCATAAACAAAAGCAAACAAGCATTCATCTGAGAGATCACTTTTAGGAGAAGAAATAATAATTTATAATTTTATTTATTATTTCTTTGGTAGAGAGCAATCTCTTGGCTGAACACACGTTGCTTTTTTATTTATGAAATGGTGCATGCATTATTAAAATAAACCTGCGACTGTGTTCTGCTTAATGATATGCAAAATTATTTGAGGTTGGGTACAGAATGGTTTCATTTCTCTACCTGTTGTATGGTTGGCTGGCTTTCCCACCAACTGCGGATTTATGAGAGCATTTAAGGAGCACATAGGTAATTCTGGGACCAAAAAGCCCCAGCAGATTGGAAAAATAAAAGCAGGGTTTCTAGTTATGTTTTCACCTCTGAGCAGTCCTTGAGTAAGGAGGGGAGAAGGGGGGACATTTAGCAAGGAGAGGAATGGGTCTTTCCATATCGGTTAGAGGCACAGACTTACAGGCAAAGCTTTGCTCACCCTTAACCAGCCCTCCTCCCCACCCCCCTGTGATAAATCAGGTAATTCTTTGGAGCTCTGCTTTTGGTTCCAGCTCCCATCATGTGCTCTCCACAGCTCCCTGATTCCCTCCCAGCCTTCAAAGCCAGATCAAGTGATTCAGGTTCTGTTTCTCCTTCCCTCACCTGCTCTGCTCCAGGCAGTCGGATGAGGGAAAATGACCTCGAATGTACTTGAAGTTGAATTTTCTTTGTCATCGCAGAAACAATGTTACCCGTTTGTAAAGGGTATTTATTATGATCCCAGAAACCACATGTTCAACTCTGGATAGTTATTATAAAAATCCTGGAGGAATTTTATTTTGTTTTTGTAGCTCAGAAACAGTTTGTCTTGGCAGGCATTTCAGAGTGTAGTATGAAAGGCCAGTTACCCAGCCTGGGTCGCTCACTGGTGTTACAGGGAAGGCGGATTCAGTGCCCCAGTGAGTCTAGTCCCACGGTGGTGTCTGATGGGGAAAGGTGAAGTACTTGCCTGGCATCTGTGGCCCAGTAGGATATGTGGTATGAACAGCGGGACCTGCCTTATAATTTTACAGCAAGATGTCACTACTATGTAGTGGGCTCTGCTTTGGGCACAGAACAGGCGATATTGCCCTAAAATAACTTCCACGGCTTCTCAAGGCTGAAATCCCACCATGATAGGACCATCTTTTTTGTATCTTTAAAACACCGTATTTAAAACTTCTTCTTCTGAGATTGGCTTGGGGGAGCATTGGCATCTGGTGTGGTTATGCACTCGGGGTTCCAGGGAGGGGCAGAAAGGTGAAGGGCATGGACACTTGCCTAAGACAGTCTTCTCCTTTATCACAATTGTCCCTGATCCTGGGGGCATAGCAGGCTTTATGGGAAAAAAGGTAGGGCCTGGGATGACCTTGCTTTCTTGATTTCTCTGTAAGAAAGATGAAATTTAAAAAAATTGCAAAATGTTTTCTGATAGAAGACAATCTATTAAACACACCAAGTCATCCTTTCCTCTTTCTGGGCCCTCAAACCTTTTTAGTGAAGCTCTTGGCAGCTTCAGCACCCCCATTGCCAAACTGAAAGCATGCTCATGGAAACAGAAGGTGGTTTTCTCTAGAGCCCACAGCGGGTTTGTGTTGAGACCGACACCAAGAAGGTTTTGGCTCTTCTCCCTCAGAACCACTGTCGTCACTCAACCTTGACAAGAAGAATCTTTATGGATTCCTTTTGTTCTTAGGATATGAAACCATTTGTGTCTTATTATTCGTTTTTCTCTAAGAATGCCCTTTCATATTCTTGTTTGTACAGGGAGCTGTGGGCACGGTGGTGTGGTGAATATCAGCAGGCCGGCTGTCGTTCAGCTCAACTGGAGAGGGTTTGCCTATAAGTATGGTGCCTGGGGTCGGGATTACTCTCCCCAGCATCCAGAAGTGGGGCTGTACTGGGTGGCCCCTTTGAATACAGATGGGAGAGTTCTGGAGTATTACAGACTCCACAATACACTGGATGATTTGCTCTTGTACATAAATGCCCGAGATCAGAGGCTCACCTATGGCCAAGGTGCTGGTGCCGTGGTTTATAACAACTACATGTATGTCAACTGGTATAACACCAGAAACATTGCCAAAATTAACCTGAGGAACAACAGGGCTGAAGTGACTCAGACTCTCCCTGATGCTGCCTATAATAACCGCTTTTCGTATGCTAATATTGGTTGGCAAGATATTGACTTGGCTGTGGATGAGAATGGATTGTGGGTGATTTATTCAACTGAAGCCAGCACCGGTAACATGGTGGTTAGTCAGCTCAACGACACCACGCTCGTGGTGCTGAACACTTGGTACACCAGGCAGTATAAGCCATCTGTTTCCAATGCCTTCATGGTATGTGGGGTTCTGTACGCCACCCGCACTCTGAACACCAAAGAAGAAGAGATTTTCTACTACTATGACACAAACACAGGCAAAGAAGGCAGGCTAGACATTACCTTGCGTAAGGTGCAGGAAAGAATACAGAGCATTAACTATCACCCTTTTGAGCAGAAACTTTTTGTCTATAATGATGGTTATCTTCTGAATTATGATCTGATCTTCAACCAGGAACCCAAGTAAATGGGTGAGGTTGAGAGAGGCAGAGAATGTCCTTTGAAAAAAAGGTCTTTTTCACTTATTTAGCTATGTGCAGGGGGATTTGGAAGTGTGTTTGCTTAGTAGCGATATTTGGGAGCATAGTTCTATCACGCTGGAGACTTAGGATATTTGCCCTGGTTTGATGAGTTCTTTGGGAAGCCGTCTGCCTCCAGAGGTGCATTCCCCTATTGGAAAGAAGGTCGTTCCAGGGTGGTTGGGACTGGGGAGGTGTAGGGGCAGTGTAGGTCCCAGGAAGGTGTCAGTGGTCCAGGCGGCATCTGGAAATGAAGGAACTCGAAGAGAACTCTGCCTCGCTTTTGGGGATTCTTTGTACCAACGTGTCTCAATGACCAGTTCTGCCCCATGTAGCCAGGCTAATTCATCCGTACTTGGAAGAAACCTGGGCTCAGTTAGGCAGATGAATACCTGGAGCTCCTCAAGGGATCGAATCTCCACCTTTGTTTTTCTTCCTAACATCTGGAACGACGTTTTATATAGAGCAGATTAGTAAATTAGCATGCTTATATTATATCTGTAAAACTCTTAGAGTTTTCTAAAGAAAGGCTCTTTTATGCATTAGGTTGTACACTGTAAATCAGTCCCAGCTGGACCTACAGATGAGGCACTAGATTTTTCTCTGTTCCCTTTGTCCACCTAGGTCAGAGTCAGGAGAGCCCTCCTACCTCATAACTTCATTCCAAAGGCAGCTCAGAAGATTAGAACCAAACTTCCCAACCAATTCCCACCACCCCCACCCCCCCCTCTCCCTGTTTCCTAGCTCCTGCTTTTTCTGAAAATTAACCATTTTTTTTTATGGCATGGATATAAGAAAAACAAAATCATGTTTTTTTGTCTCTTCATTAAGTTTCATTTCCATGACTCTAAGACCTTAGGAAGATCACATGGCAGATGAAATAAGAGCATAAAGTGGTGATATCAGAAAGCCCTTGGAGTGTATGCGGCACTTGTATTACGTCATATCAATTGTTCCATGCAGTTTTTGTCTTTGTTTAATCCTGGAAGCTGTGAGAAAATGAAGTTTTTTGAGGAAGAAATTTAAAAAAAAAAAAACCCAAAACCACTGATAATATGTAGCAAACCAGTGCAGTTTGAGAACCTTCCAGGTGTCTGTGCTTCTGTGCCTTTGGGTGGGTTTATAGTCTGGTCTTGGTCTCTTTCCTTCAATGTTCATGAGTCCAGTCTATCCTTCAATGCTGTAATCGTCCCCTTTTGATAAACAATTAAAGTGTATTTTGGTAAAAATGTTGTCTTTTGTGTTATTTTAAACTCTTCTATTTTTATTATTAAAAAAAAACCACTACTAGGGTAGTCCCTACCATGCTGTGAGATGCAGAGTGTGGCTGCCTGCAGAACAGCAATGCCCAGGAGATCGCACACCTTACAGCAAAGAGCATCAGGAGCTTTTAAAAGAGTCCAGAGGCAGGGCTGGATCTTTAATTTTCATTTCCCTTTAAAATCTGTTCTTTCTGGCAGCTATTTTTTGTATGAGACTGCACTCTTTTCTTTTGGGATATGACCTTCTGTACTTATTAATTTGCATGACTGATCTGATTATTTCCAATGTTAGACTGTATTTCTGTGGCTTATGTTCCTTTTCCAACTGAGCTATTAACATGGGTCAGAAGCCTCCAGATCTTCCCCAAACAGAAAGTCTTGGACAGAATGCAAAGGGACGAACGGGCCATACTGGGGAGAGAGATACCTTTAGCAAAGAGAATGTGTAGGGGGAGAGGTGACCTAGAGCTAGAAGGATAGACAGACAAGGCTAGTGTAGTTAGTCTTACCGAAACGCTCATTGCTAATGCATGCCACGCTTCTTGAGGTAGGCGGGAGCTGCATATTTAGCATCTTCAGCGGTATTATTATGTATTTTTCAGGCTGAGCATAGAGACAGGTATGGCCTTCAAAATGCAACGAGATACAAAGATAAAGACGGGTATGTCATGTGAGATACAAGTTAAAAACAGTGATGTTATATTAATCTGGCTCTGGGCAGTTTTCCAGATGAATATTTCTACCACACACACAGTCTGACCTCTGAAGATCTGGAAAGGAAGGCAGGAAGCCAAGGTAACCCTAACAATCAGAGTTATTTCAGTGGCTACAGAAGCATTTGCCTGAAATTTCCCTTCAGAACTTTCTTCCCATTGGACACGGCCCTGTCAGTCTGCCGTGGCTGCCTGTGGGACGTCTCCCGACTGGGAAGGTCGAACAACTAACGGAGGGCTTCAGCTTCCAGGGTTTACTGCAATGCAGTTACACAATGAAAATATTAGCTCAGGATTCATCTGCTAGTGCCCTTGGTGTGGGAGGAATTGTATGTATATATTTTAATCAGCTTTACTGAAGTGTGATTTACGTGAGGTAAGATCCGCCAATTTTAAGTGTCCGCTTAAATGACTTTTGGCAGACACTTACGGTTGTATAAAGGCTACCACAATTAGGATGTAAGACATTTCCGTCATCCCCCCAAAGTGCTTTCGTGCCCTTCTGTAGTCAGTTCCTACCCTCATCTCCCAGCCCCTGCGAACAACTGATCCATTTTCTCCCTCCATGGGATCATACGATACGTAGCCATTTTGAGTCTGGCTTCCTCAGGTTTCCTCCTGAAAAAGAGAACTTGTGCACTCAAATTACCCCAGCGGGTAACTGAGCATTAATGGGTCCTCTCAGGGTTCCCTCCATTTTTATTATTTTGGGGGGGCAGGTGGAGAGGCAGAGGTGTAGAGAGCTGAAGTGACCTCCCGCCTTGCAAGGGTTCCCTCATTACCTGGAATTGCCGTGGCAGGGGCCAAGCTCTGAGTGTCCATCAAGCCTACAGACCTGGCAGCGCTGGCCAAACCTGAAACTTCCCTTGGCCCAGCCTTATTCAAGGCCCGTTTTCCAGTCTCTATCCTGCAAGATCTCTACCCAGATGAATCCTGATACCGATTAAAGATGCACAGTGGTAAGAGCACAGGATTCAGGGGTCAAGCAAAACAGGATTTGGCTCTTGGTTCTCCTGCTGACAAGTGCTATGGCTTTGGGCAGTTTCCTTAATTTTTCTGAGACTCAATGTCATTCTCTGTATAATGGAATAAAACCACCTACCTCCGGGTCCTGTTGGGTGAATTAAATGATATTAAATATAGAAAGTGTTTAGTACAGTTTTTGGCATATGCTCTGCCCTCAACAAAGAGCTATTATCCTGGTTTCTCATTTTGTGTCTTAGGTTCAGAGTGGTCATTGGGTTGACAAGATACAAAGCTAATTGGGGTCAGAGTTTACATCTTCTCCTCTATGAGACTTGTTGTGAGTAGCAACTCTTTAAGCGGGTACCATTTCTATCATGAAAGAGTTCCAAGGGCAGGAGCACCCTCTCTTTGTCCTCAACTCCAAGACGGGCCCTCCAAGCTGATGTTTATTGTGTTGTGACGCCAAAACACAGACCGACATAAGCAGCAGAGACTGAGGCTTCTTTCCTTTTCTGTTGAGCCGCTGCAGACCTAAATGAAGACTGGCTTCCATCAAGGCCGGGACCAAAATAGGTATAGAGGTTCTCCTGGCTTTGCTGTAGTCAATAAGAACATCAATCTTCTCAGAGCAGGGGCAGGTGTTTATTTTGTATTCTACTTTTAGTACAGTTTATTTCTCTCAGGGTTTGTTTACATTGCCAGCCTGAAGAATGTGTTCTCCCTCTCTTCTCGCTTTGTGCACCACTGAAAGGGAAATGGCAGGGGATGGACCAACAGTGACCGTGTAGCTGCCTTCAGGATGACGTAGGGAGGTTCTGGGCCTGAGTCTCCAGTCATCTCAAACAGATGTCATACTGTGGGGAATGATTAGCCTCCCCTGCTCCAGAATGTTCTGAAACAACAAAAGGGTGAATTGTGACACACCAGAAAATAAAAAAGGCAGGCCCATTTCTAAGGCACATCTCCCAGCCAGTGGAACAGACCAGCTGGCCCGGCTCATCGGTGAGAGATGCTATTTGAGTTGTCATTTCGTTGCCAGGCCTCACATCTGTAGCTTGGGATGTGCCCACTTGTCTCTGGGATCTGCATCTGCTCCTGGAGCTCATTCAAAGGGAACGACTCTTGGAATCAAACACCACTGTGGAGAAAGATGGCCCTTCATCGGTCTGGTGGGGAGGCTTCTCCTTGGGTGCCACCTCTGGACATGTTGGAACCTGGAAGGTTGGTTTCCCAGGCCCCCACCCCCTATGGATTCTGAAAGAAAAACCTATGGTGTGTTTGGGGGCTTCTCTGTGGTTTTCCTGGAGCTCAGTGTGTGCAGCAGGTGCAGGAGGATAAGGATGGAATGATGGGCCTGGGTTGATAGGACATCAGAGGAATTTCGTTCCTGAAGCTCTACCCAGGAACTTTAAAATGACTCCAAATCTCAGCTCACGTGTTATTTTTGGTTGTGGTCTATAATGTGTTTATGTATTATCAGTGATTTACTCTTTTATCTTGGGAGCTGTTATCAGTCAGTTCAGTGCAGAAACAGAAACAACTTCTTTTAACTGGTGAGCTGCTAACTGCCCTATTAGATAAAACTCACAGCCCCGGTGACTTAGCACAACAGTAGGTGTTTTTTTCTCCCTATCTTCAGTGACCATTGCTTTCAACCATCTTGTGCTCAGTCACTGTGTCTGTAACCCCTTCCTCGTCTCTAACACCTCTCTCTCCCACTCACGCACTGGGTGTGGTTTTGTCTGGTGCCACTGTGATGGCCAAGAGCTTCCCTTCCAGATAGTGATGCAGAGACCCAGGCTCATTCTCTCCCATCCTGTGGCTCCACCATCTCCATATGGAGCCTTCAAGGTCATTGTGCTTGTCTGCGTTGGACAAGTAGAAAGGAGAAGAGCATGGAGGCTTTGAGGTGTTGGCTGTTAAGCTCAGATTTGAAAATGGTGCCCAACCGTGATGGGTCACAATCCATGAACTTAGGGTCACACTAAGGGAGGCTAGGAGACGTCTAGTCTGGTTGGGTACACAGGACAAAAGAAAATGGGTTTGGTGAACAGCCCACCAGTCTGCTTGCCTCTCTAGGGATTGCAAGAAGAGGATGTAATATAGAAAAAGAGTGCTCACAAAATCCCTGGAGAGGCTGGAGGTGTGGCACCAGAGGCTGCCAGTTAGCATTTGGCTTGGAGGTCACACCACTGTCAACAGCCCAGAAATCAAGAAACTTCATCTGCTACTACCACTGGCATCATCTTGGTAACCCTCCAAACTGGTTACCAGCCATTGGAATGTGGAATCCATCTGCTGCCAGTTCCCCTCCACTGGCGCCCACTTGCCCACTAGCACACTTGCCAAGTCTTCCACCTTTCGAAGCTTGCATAAGTGGGTTTTGTTCACTGGACCTAAATGTACTCAGAAATGCGGCTCTCCCAGAGGCTGGAAGGTGCAGTTTCAATCTTCTTTCTGTGGGACACAGGGAAGATGATAGGAGCTGGAAATGGATACAAGTGCCAATACCGTCTCGGGCACAGCGACCTCATTGGGTGACTGCTGCTTTCACCATTGCTGCTATTCCCATTTTGTCTCTGCTGACTGCTTATTTTAGCATGTCCTTCATCTCCTGGTCATTTATCACTGGGTTTAGGTTTTGGGTTTTTTGTTTGGTTTGGTTTGGTCTCCCCCCCCCCCCCCCCAGTGGTGGCTCTGCTGGATGCTGCCATCATGGTAGAGTTTCTTCTCCCACAGTGGTCAGTCTGGATGAGTTTTCGAAGGGGAGCTGGCTTTCACAAGTTTATAGTTCTCTCTCAGACTCCATCGGAGGCGTTGGAAGGGTACCAACATCAAAGGCGATTCCATCTTAGGGATCCACCACTGTCCTAGGGGAGGCTCGGACTCCTCCATTCCTTTTTGAGGATGAGAACAAGAATTGTTTCTATTTGTAGAACCATCTAGGAACTTGCAGAATTTGGGGTATGCCTCGTCTCTCATTTTCACCCTTGGCTGATATTTCCCTCTGCTAACTTAGGGGGTTCTTGGCCAACAGGCTGATGCTTTACCCAGAACACTTGAGGGGATGGTGCAGCTAGGAACACCCCTCCCCCGACCCCGAGGGCCATCACCAGGCTCTGATCTGCTCCTGAAGAGCATCCTGGTAAGGACAGCAAGGTGGTGCTCCTTTCCAATGAGAACTCAGCTTGCGGGTTTTCTCAGAGCCATCCTGGGCGGGGCTGCCCCACAATGAGCCCCACAACCCCTCAGAGACCATCTGCTGCTTGCTGGAGTCTGGGTGGCAGATTTTCTAGAAGCATCTCAGATGCCAATGAGTGAAGGCAGACCTGCCCTGGAGAGGAGGCATTCTGGCAGCGGAAGCTCAGGGAATTAGTTTGGAAAAGAAAGTTTTATAATAACAGTGTTTGTGTTCCTGCTGAATAAAACATTCACAGGGCTTTTCTTCTCCCAGCAGAAAAATAAAATACTCTGGTGGCAAGAGAATGGTTGTTGTTGTTTTTAAATGTTGTTTTTAATAAAAATCAGATGCTAGCAGTCATTTGACCCCTACACTGCCCTCCTGCCTGATCGTGGACTGGGCGTCCCGTGGGGGCACAGGGGACACCAGGTCCTGGGGTGACACTGAGGCACTCTCATCGCAGCAGATACGGAAACAGCCATTCGGGTGGATGGGGCCTGAGCCCAGAGAAGGTATAGCCAGCTGCACACAGACCAGTAAAGATGGTTGTTACACATCTGGTAGGTAGTTCCACAGCGACACAGCTAATGGTGCTGGTATTTAAATGGCCGTCAGTAGACTCTGGATTCTGTGCACCCAATTAAGAAGATTCCGGAAGCTCTCTCTTGGTGCCACTATGCTCTCATTTGGCTGCACACCGGCCGGCGGCAACGCTCTGCAGGGCTGTCTCCATCGCCTGCGGGGAGATGGGAGATTCTGGAGTGGGGCATCTCAGGGGTGACCTTCTCAGGGGTGCTGCTTCCCTTGGTCCTCTCAGGCCTGGGTGAGAAGCCAGCCTGACACCTCGTGCCTTCTCAGCGTTTGGCTCCCATTAACCCCGACTTGAGGAAGCTTAGAGCCGGTTAATCCTCAGGATTCAGTATTCCTGAGGGCCAGGTTATATGCTTTAAAACCTTTGACAAGTGAAGCAAGGGGAGGTGGTTTTTCTTCTGAAGAGACCTCCCCTGGCTGGGAGGCAGCCAACTTCCCCCCTGTGTCTTCTGTAGGATTCCCAAGTCAGGCCAGGGAGAGCAGCCACTCCCAGACCTTAGGGATTTGTTCCCAGTTGTAATAGAAATATCTCTGGCAGGGAGAATTTATTCAGAAAGGTTTGCTTTTAACACCTTGTCTGAGAAGTTTGAAGGGTGGAGAGCTGCACGTAGAGGCTTTGATGTGGGACCAAGGTTAGAAGAGGGATGTCTCTGAGAGTTCCCTTGAAAATCAGCGCCACTCCACCACGTCCTAATAGGCTCCAGGCTGCACAGGAAGGAGCCATGATCCAGACCCTATTGCGGAGACTTTCATTCCGCCCACACATCTTGCTTTTGTGTGGGTCCGTCCCGTGTGCACTTACTGTCCTGGTGCGATTGTCCACAGTGGGCCCCCCTCTGCTAGTGCAAGTTTCGACTTTTGCCCCCTCTTTTTAGGCACATCATGTAGGACAGCACCCTGTGTTTCCTTTCTTTTGTTTAATCTCTTAATTGTCTTTCTTGTTTTGGGGGAAGCAGCAAGGAGACTCCTGCTCGTGATGTGGTTTGAAGGTTGGGTTTCGGAGCTGATGGCCAAGAAAGAATTCTTGTGATGCAGAAAAGTGTTTTTTTTTATGAAAGCACAGGGTTGTGAGGAGCAATTGATTGTATACGTTGGAGCTGGAGTGGGGGGAGCTTAAAGACATAGGGAAGTTTCCAGAAGGACTTTCCTATGCTGAAGGACTCACCAGCTCTTAGAGGCCTGGCTGTTGTCAAGCTAAGGTGGTTTTTCCCTTTAGCAAAGCATTAACATTGAGATAGTTGGGAGTTTCCTGGAGGAATGTCATACCCTGCCAGCCTTCAAGTGCTTGTCTATGGGCCCCAGATTATAAGGACATTTAATTTTCGCTCCGTCTCCTCCTGCCTTTGTTCTCCACATCGCTTCTACTTTTACACAGCAACCTAGTGGCAACCAGAAACAGGAGCTGACTGGGGGAAAGCCATGGCAAGCCTGAAAGAATTCGAGCTGCCCAAAGGTGCCGAGCAGAGTGCCCCATGGGGTCTGTGGTTCCTCCTCAGGCCTCTGGTGCTCCCTGTGGAGCCTCTCTGAGGCTGCAGGGGAGAGGCCTTTCGAAGCTGCTGTGGTGGGCTGGTCTACTGCTGACCCAGCGGCCCGAACGGAACTCGTTGGGGTATCACAAGCTGAAGAGGTGGTCGTGGGGTAGGGGTAGCTCGTGAGACACCCGGGCGTAGGTCACAGTCACGTAGTCTTCCAGCTCCAGTAATGTCAAGGCTGGTAACTCGGCCCGGCTGCCTTCACAGGGAGGATTCTTGGAATCGGGAAAGATGGCCAAGGAGAGGTTTGGGTGGTTCGCTCTGCTGGACTGACCGGTGTTTAAATCCCGGAGTGTTTGGAGATTTGTACACAAACACACACTCTATTTCTCTGTCTCTGTCTCTCTGTGTCTGTCTTGCTCTCTCGAGCGCTCTCGCGTGCTCTCTCTCTCTCTCTCTCTCACACACACACACACACACACTTCCATCCACAGTGTTTACTGTGTAGCAGGCACTCAACATACGGATGGGAGGTGACCGTGTGGCCCAATGGGACCAGATCTGGTTTGGGTTCTGGTCCCCCCGGCTCAGTGATTTACTAGTTGTGTTAGCCTGGCCAGGTTTTGTAAACTTTCTGAGTCTCAGTCTCCTTAGCTCTCCTTAACCATGAAGTGTGGTATCTGTGAGGACAGGCTGGTACAATACCTCCCAGTCCCTAGAGCCAGGTCTGAACCATAGCGTTAGTCAAGAAATGGTCATCACTGGTTTCTCCCCATCCTCATTCCAGCTCTAGTTTTAAGACCTTTTAAGTTGAGCAGGGAAGGCTTGTAGGAGAGGAAAAGGTACTCTCTCCTGGCAAGGGTATGTGCCCATGGGTGGGCTTTTCTCAGTGTCTGTTCTCATATTCCTTCCTGGAAGCTTCTAGCTCTGCCTCAACTCACCTTACTGCATATACTCCATGTGGCCTGCAAGTGTCTGGCCCCTGGCTGGCTAGAGGTGTAGTTGCTGTTACTGGTTGACCGGGGGCCATGCAGCTCAGACATAGGTTTTTGTTCTTTGAGGTTCTTGCGGGTGGGCCCTATAGAGATGTAGCATGGGTGTTCCTCTCTCAGATACCGCTGAGGGCCCACTCCTCTTTCCCTTTCCTGCTGTCCCCAGACAATAAGAGGGTAACAGGATCCAGTCCCCAGAAAACAGCATGCTCTTGGCCTGTTTCTGTGGTGCGTCATCTGTGTTTGGCCTTGACTCTCCTGTGTTCTGTGCTGTGAGCAGAATACCAAGTGGTGTGGAGGAGAAGCAAGCCAGGCACTGGTGGCCCAGTGTGTGCATCGTCAGGGGGAATATCATGCGACGTGCACAGAAAATAACTTCCTTTTCCTAACTCACTTTGTAAATTAGCTCAGCGATCCCTGAGATTATGAACCTTTATTCCCATAGACAGTGCTTTCAAAGGAAAAAAAGAAACAACAACAGTAACAAAGGACTCAGAATGCAGTTCTCTCGGCAGTTCCAGGAAAGGAAGCAGGGGTGGGAATACGGTCTAGAAATCCTTCCAGCACCCTAAAGCTCTCCATCCTTCCTGATCCCCACTTTTCCTCCCAGCCTCACCCCCACTTTGGCTGCTTTATCACAAAAAGCTTGGATGAAGGCTTATGATCTCAGCAGGGTCTGCTGGGCTGCGGAGAAGTGAAGGGGTCCTCTTTCCAAGAGGAGGAAGGTCTTGCAAAATGCTGGATTCCTGTGCCTGGTAGTCAGCTTACCAGGCTTTTTCAGAGAGAGGTTTATCCTCTGTCATAGAATTTGTCATAGAAGCAATGACAATCTTGTCATAGAAGCAGTGGCGATCAGAGCAAGAAATGAACAATACATTATCTGGACTGACTCCTTTGTGGTATAGATAGGAAACTGAGACCCAGAGAGGGTAAGTGACTCACCCGAGGTCCTCACACAGCTGACAAGGGGTTGGGCCTGGGGCCCAGGTGAGCAGTCATGCTTCTGCCAAGGAGCACACTTAGAGTTCCCAGGGGATCTCTTTCCCATCTCATTTTATTCCCAAATACAAAACCCATTCCTATTTGTTCTTAATCTACTTGCAAACTCTACTGACTAGTTCTGGTGTTAAATACTTCACATAATTTACTTAATTAGCTAATTACTAACAATGTAAAGTAATTTTCTTTGACCTTTTCCAATCCGTGTTCCTTCCCCAGAAAAGAAATTCCAGGCATTGGTGTTTTGGGGCCACTGGCATAAACAATAAACAGCTTGGCATAAAACCAGAGTCCAGTTGCTGAAGGGCTGCTTTCCTCCACTAAACACCCTATATTCCCTTATAAAGTAAAGGGTAGAGGGGTAAAGGGGATATTTTTGGAATTAAGAGCATTACGCACACCTATATATTTACTAATCATGAAGGCCAGTTAATGTAGTAAGTAAGTTTGGGAGATTGGGACCTGGGGGCCCATCTTCAAGTCTCATCTCTACTCTGTTCTAGCTGGATGACTTTGAACGAAGAACCCATTTCCAAGACTCTGTTTCTTTACTCTAGAGTAAAGACTTTACTTTACTTCTTTACTCAAGACTCTTCTTTACTTCTCTGTTTGATAACTGTGCCTATTCTGTGGAGTTGTTATAAGGATAAAGTGAGTTGATGTATGTACCAAGTTTCTAATACTGTATGTGGCACACAGTAAGTCTTCAACAAGTGCCACTTATTATTATTGCTCATAAATACTTAGAGAAATATTTGAAGGTTCATAAAAGTCTGAAGAAGGAAAGCTGCCTCACTTTCATCCCTCAGTTTGCTGCTTTCCCACTGTGGGATCATCATGGTATCATGAAGTATGTATAATTTAGCAGGCTGCTCTCTCCATTTAGCATTCTTTTGTGAACATCTCCTCTTATTCTTCAAACACAGGATTTTTTAATGTCTACAAAGTATTTCATAAATTGACATACCATAATTTATTTAACTATGTCCCTATTGTTGCAATTGAGTTTGTTTTCCCCATTTTTACCCCCTTTATAAACATTTTGGCATATAAGTCTTTGCCTGCACTTTTGATCATTTTCTTAGGATAGATTCCTAGAAGTAAAATTATTGGGTCAAAACATAAACATATGTCAGAATCTTGATTCAAACTGCGAGTTGCTTTGCAGAAAGAAGCCGTGCTTTACTCTGTAAAGCTCGTTCTCCAAAGCTGCTCATGTCAACATTTCCCACCGGGCAGTTTGTGTGGTAGGGGAAGTCGAATACTTAACACCCTCATTCAGTTGAAGGGTAATGTCCTCTTCCTTCTCTTCCTGGGCTGCACATAGGACCATTGGTAATGTCCGTGATTTGGGAGTCCTTCGGAATCTCCTCCCCGGGAAGCCTCAGCTCTCGCTGGTTTAGAGACTCACTCAAACCTGAGCGGACCTCACAAGCTCAGCCGACCTCATTCAGTCTTCTGACCAGGGGAATGGCATCCGTCATCGTGCCCATCTTTAAAGCTTTCAGAACAGTTGAATCTATAGACTCTTTGCTAGTCTATTGCTGTGTGGATAATATCCCTTATACGTTAGAAAGTTACTGCTTAAAGGTACCCTCTATATCCTTGACCAGTCTGGTCCCATTAAGCGGTCTTCAAGAACATGTCTTCTCTCCACAGTGTGCGGGTGGTGACCACCTCATAGGGGTGCTTTGCCAATACCTCTCTGGGTCCAGCACAGGGAATGCTTGCTACATGGCTTAGGCAGTGCTAAGCTGCTCCTCAAGCGTCTCTTCCTTGAATCCAGAATCTTCATCTTTTCTGGATTCACCCTCTCTATCCCCCCAGTTCAGGGCTCCCATTCTTCATGCTTCAGGTGCTGCCTACGTACCTACTTGGTCCCTCTGCTACCAAAGTCTTCCTCCTCCAGTCTGTCCTACACACAACCGCCAGATTAGTCTTGCTTAGACATAGTTTTGAGGCTGCCCTCTTCGCTGAGGACCATATTACGCGCACTCTTGAGGCTGTCCTTTGTGTAGACTCTGTTTCCTGGTTACCCCATAACACTTTCCAGCCAAAGAGCCATTACCCTCTGTTCCCGGAAAGGACCCAATCTTTGTCAGATTCATTATTTTCCTTTTGCTTAATTGCCCTCTTTGTTCCCATCTCTCTTTTTTTTTAAATATTTATTTTTTTATTTATTTTGACAGAGAGAAATGACAAGTAGGCAGAGAGAGAGAGAGGAAGGGAAGCAGGCTCCCTGCCAAGCAGAGAGCCCCATGGGGGCTCCATCCCAGGACCCTGGGATCATGACCTGAGCCGAAGGCAGAGGCTTTAACCCACTGAGCCACCCAGGCGCCCCCCATATCTCTCTTGAAATTTCATCTGTCAGTGCCCATCCTGAGTACCTGTATGCGAAGGGGGTCTTAACCCCCTGTCCCCAGAATGAAAGCTCACCCATCACGAACACCTATGCACATCACTTCCCTTTTCTCAGATCCCCCATAATATAATATTTTCTAATCTTCCCCTTGTCCAAATCTTGGTAGATAATAAAGAAGACCTACTGTAAGGGCCTACTTAGCCAGAGCAGCCCCATCCTGGTAGAACAGCCATTTTGTTGTTTATGCAGTGAACTTAGATCGACCCAGCCCCCCCAGAGGAACTTACTTAGAAACAGGTCTGGGAAACCAGTAAAATATGGCCGACCAGTCCCCAATAACAGAGCCCAGGTACCAGGACCTGTCAGGCCCGGCAGAGATAACAGAGCCCAGATGCAAGGACAAGTCAGGCCAGATGGAGGCATCCAATCAGTAAAGTGCACATATATCTCCCTAACTACCAAAAAATGTGGACCCCACCTTTTGGGAAAACTAAGGTGTCAATTCTGACCAGAGTGATGGGCTAGTTCAAACAGCTACTATAGGGTAAATTGTAATTCAGTTGGCCACCCGTGTGTGACCTAGCATGACTGTGCAGCTTTCTCTGTGTGTTACAATCTCATTGGCCATCTGTGTGTGGCCAGGCCCGACCACATGGCCTTTGCTCTATAAAAGTTAGTCGGTAAGGCAGAAAGGGGTTGCCTCTTTGTAAGAGACGGCCCTGGCTGGTCAGTTTGATTCTCGATGCTTGGCGTCGCTTTGTATCGGTCTCGTCCTTTTGTCCATGGACCCTTCGCTACCTTCATTTATCTATTATTATGGAATCCTCCCTTTGTGTTGATCTCTGTAGATAGTAAACTCCCAGAAGGCTGAACAGCACTCCCCTCCTCTCTGTACCCCTTACATCACCCCACAGAATGCCTGGTACGTGGTGGACACTCAGGTCCCGAGACAGAAGTTCTCCAACACAGCCCCCTTCTCATGCTGCCACAGAGTGGGAGCAACACAGCTGCTTGGATTTATTGCTTTTCCCAGGAGAGGCAATTACAGCGCTTTATCTTCCCCTTTGGCTTTCAGCCAGTGGTTCTGCACCTAATTTCTAATTTTCTTTGTGTTTGAAGGGATGTTCTGTCTACTCAGTCAAAGCAAAATGATGATAGTGTTAGAGTTGCTGCTGTTTATTGAAAGACTGCTATGTGCCAGACCCGTGTGTTTTCCATAGGGGAGCTCATTCATTACTTTCCATAAGAACTTTATAAATTAGATATTATTATCCTGCTCTTTGATGAGAAAATGGAAGCTCAGAGAGGTTAAAAAAGCCTGTACCCAAATCACTAACATAGTAGGTTAGAGTTTGAGCTAAGAGTTGAAGCCAGATGTATGGGCCCAAGTCCCTTCCATGGTGTCCCAGCAGAAAAGGATGACTGGAGTGGGGCAGACGTGAGGCTCTGGCTCAACTTTCCTGGGATCTGAGAGCCTGGGGCTTTGTACTGGGGAATATGTTTCCACTGAAGCTTGGTTCTGCTAGTCATGCTGAGCCCCTGGCACCTCCTTGTCTTGTTGCAGCAGCATCTATAAGAGGGCAGGGAGGCAGAGTGAGGGCACTGCTTGAGTCTAAGTGCCCTTGGTGCCCCAGAGGTCTTTAATTCTACGCATACTCTGTGTTTCCTCCAGAGATCTCCAGAGCTTCCAGATCTATCACTGCATCAATGGCAAAATATACTCTTGGCATTGAATTATGGGGAATCTGATAGTTTATTGTACTCTCCTGGTCATCTGTTTGCTGGGGGGAAAGCAGTTGAAAATGGGTATAATGTATGCTGACATTAAGACAGTCTCAAATGTCTTCCTTTAGGTATCAAAACTGGGTATGTTAGCATAGTTCAATGCTAATTTTTAACTCTGAAAAATAGCATCCTAGCATAGTACTTGGATGCTACAGTAAAGCAATTATATAATAGACATTAATTGAATACATGAATCAATGAATTCAGGAATACAGGAATAAATGAATGGTATTTTAAGTTTTGGGTTTTTTTATAGCAAGCAAAGGGGAATAGTGGGGAAATGGTATTTTCCAATTATTAGTAGCATGACTTTGGGTAACTGATTCTGAGGCTCTGTTTTGTCATGTGTAAAATGGTGATGTTAATACCCACTGTTAAGAATTGTGAAAAGTCTGAAATTTTGGGGTACCTGGGTGGCTCAGTGGGTTAAGCCTCTGCCTTCAGCTTAGGTCATGATCTCAGGGTCCTAGGATCGAGCCCCACATCCAGCTCTCTGCTCAGTGGGGAGCCTGCTTTCCCTCTCTCTCTCTGCCTGCCTCTCTGCCTACTTGTGATCTCTTTCTGTCAAATAAATAAATAAATAAATAAATAATCTTTAAAAAAATAAAAATAAAATCTGAAATTTTGCCTTCCTTCCATCTAACATGTTAGCCTGTCATGGTTTCACAGAGGCTGGGAGACGACATGGACTTTATTGCTCAAGAACAGCAAAACATGAACATCACTGTATTTGTATAACTTCTCCTCGCAGATGGCTCAGATGGATGCCTGCACACACAGGGAACTGTGTCTTAGGAGAGTGACCCCAGGCTTAGGGATCCTGAATTTATAATGGCAGTAAGTATGCCTGCCCCTTCCTCTGGAGGGTGATACTATCTCTACCTCTCCAGGCCATTTGCTATGCAGGGGTTCTTGAGAAGATGTTCGGGACTAAAGGGAGCCATAGCTTTGTTGGGAAGACATGTATGTAGAAATGCATGAGATCCAGGAAGAATCATCTCCCAGCAACACCTCATGGATCTTTTTTATGAGGATGAAATGAACTAATGTATTGTATCAGTCAGGATGGTTCAGGTTATGTTGCAGTAACAAATGACTTTCCAAGTTTCAATGTCTTAAACTTCCAAAGATGTACTTCTTGCTAATGCCACTCACTCAAGGGGATTAGTGGGAGCTCTCTTCTAGGTCTTCCTCATTCTGGGTGCTAGGCTGAAGAAGGCTTCATCATGTGGCACATTGTCATGGCAGGGGGAAATTGAGTGTGCAAAATAGCATGCTGGCTGTTAATGCTACATCCTGCAAGGATCATGTATTTCTTCTGCTCACATGTCTTTGTCCAAAGCAAGTCATGTGGCTAAACCTAATTTCAAGGGAGAAGGGAAGTGTGCCCAGAAGAAGACCTAAAATACTTATTGGTGGCCAGCATGAAATACTGTTAGGGAAATGTAAAGTCCTTACACAAAGCATGGCACACGAACAATTGTAGCTTCCCTCTTCCTTTCCACTCCTGAAGCCATGAGCTTGGGCAAGGTCAGAAGTGTGGGTCTTTGGTCCAGAGGAAACTCATAGTGATCATGGATTCACACGTTCTCTGGCCATCTGTGGCAGTGGTCAAGAAAATTTGCAGAATTTGCAGGGTAAAGTTGTGTGCCCAAGCTTGTAAATCAAATTAATCAGTACAAATTACTAACATGCATTCAAGTTCACAAGTCTGTTGGTCAACATGAAAAAAGAAGAAACAGAATTTCTCTCAATCCCCAATTATTGCACAGAGATAATAACTAGATTGAGAAAGGAAAAAATGTTGATTTGTTTTTGTTCATGAAGCGATGCAATCACAGATTCAATAGCTGAAATACTTCCTGCTCTGAACTTGTACCCTGTCCCCCGCACCCTCTCCCCATGCCCGGTCCCTGACTGGCAATCACTGAATGTCATAGAATGAAATAAACATTAAGGATCATCACAGCCTCCATGCTTTAGAGTTAAAAAATGCCAGAGGGGTATTAATTCATATCTTGAATAAATATTCATTAAGCTCCCTTGTGCCCCTATCTATCAGGTTCTGTATGAAGGATCTGAGTATAGTGTAGGAAACAAAACACAGCTCCTGACTCCATGGAGCTTAGAGTCTAGAGGGAAAGAAAGATCACAATAACAGGAACCCTTATTCACGGCTTGCTTACTAGGGGTTGGGCACCAGGCTGTGTGATATGTCTGCATCTCATAAAATTCTCAACAGCCTGTGGTGGTTTATTCTCACAATAACTGCTTGGAGGTGGCCGGAAGCAGAGCTTTGATCCCGTGTGGTCAAGGCTCAGTTGTTCGACATATTCTGTGGGTACCAGAGTTTTTAGGACAGAATTACAGATGTATCCACACCTAGATCTTGTCACTAAGCTGTATCCCAAGAACCATCCTCACTCATAGGCTTAGATTCCCCCTCTCCAGGCTGTGCCTTCTCTTTGTTCACATTCTCCATCAATGAATGAGTGACTCGGAGAACTCAAGGCACATCTATCAGGTGCTAGGCAATGCGCACGTACGGTTATCTTCCTACAATTAACTGCAAAGGTAGGAATGACTCTGATCACTCTACAGATAAATGGAGGATCTGAATGTGAGCAGACACTTGCCTCTTATTCCAGGACTCAAAACTGGGTGAGGCAGCCAGGACTCAACACAAGATATGTGAGCCAGGACCCTTCCCAGGGTCATGATGCCGTGCCTCCTCACTGTTGGCAGGACTAACCAGTGGATGTTCATATAACCACGGCTCCTGCCAGACATCCCTAAGTCCCTCTGCAATCATGCCAGGTTATGAGATCCAGACAGGTCGAACACAAGCAGACTTAATCCAGGAACACCTGCCTCTCCTCTCTGCAGTAGTACAACTTGCAGCTTTTACTCGTCTACTCTAATGAACTCAGCAAGCATTGATTAAGCAGCTTCAATGTGGCAGGCCCTGAGGCTAACAGAGTGAGCCCGACACAACCCTGGCCTCTAAGGGCTGAAAATCGAGAGTATAAAAGAAACTTAGAACCACAGCAAGTTATAATGCAAATAGAGTTAACCCAGGATTATAACAAATAAAGTGCAACAAGACAATAAGGAGAGAGAAACTTCTACTAGGCAATCTAGGAAGGCTTTGGGGGAGGTGTGATTTGTCAGGGCCTTGAAGGATAGGTAAGACTCAAGTGCTAGAGGCCAGGCAGTGAGGGAGAGGGAGGGAAAGAGTGAGTGTGAAGGAGCCAATCTCGCAGCAAGAAGGAGCAGATTTTCCTAGAAACTGGTAAGGTGGGGTGGGGAGAATTGCTTTTCCAGAACTCACAAAAGCTGACCCATTTTCACAGAGGCCCCAGAGAGGAGCAACTTATGGGGTGGGGAGGTACAGTCAGCAGGGCTGCTTCGGGGGTGAGCTGAGAAGAAAGAATACCCTGGACACTTGGAAAGTCTTATCTGAAAGGGAGCCATCTGGTGCTTAGTACCAAGCAAATTTTTTCTCCAGGCATCTGGGCTTTGTGAGGGTGGGGGTGACCCATGGTGGCTCCCCGGGCTGATGAAGGGCTGCATCTCATGCCTGAAGCCTGACTGGTCCCAGCCTCTACACCTCTGCACAGAGCAGTCCTCATAGTGAGCTGATGAGCTGACAGCTGTCTCTTTAGGAGCCCTTTGGGTCTGCCTCCCCGCTCTGTCTCCCCGCTTCGGGAGAAGTGTGGTAGGATTTTAATCCTGGCCACCTACATCTGGGAAAAACAATCCAAATGTTAGTCCATCTGGAGGGAGAACGAATCCATATCTTCTGCAGCCTGTATCCCTTGATTTTCATCTCGGATCTTTAAATCTCATTATGAAGCCAGAACGAACCCCCTGCAAGCCTGTCTCCTACCCTTCAGGCTGCCTTTTTTAAGAAAAATATTTTATTTACTTATTTGTCAGAGAGGAGAGAGAGAGAGAGAGCACACAAGCAGGCAGAGAGGCAGGCAGAGGGGCAGAGAGAAGCAGGCTCCCTGCCGAGCAGGGAGCCCATGTGGGACTTGATCCCAGGACCCTGGGATCATGATCCGAGCCGAAGGCAGCGGCTTAACCCACTGAGCCACCCAGGCGTCCCCAGGCTGCCTTTTGACATTTCTTTGTGCCCAGTCTTCTTACACTCTTCCCTAACAGAACTCCTTTCAGCTGGGTATGGTACAGCTCTTCAAACAGCTGAACAAAGCCTCGCTCCACCCCCATGAGGAAAGAGGCAGTCATAACGTGACTTCCTCCAGCAGTAGAGGCAACAAAGCGAGGATAGTGGATAGTGTAGTGACTTGGTCACAGCCCTAGCTCCTCCAGCCTCTGTAAAGCAAGAGTTTGGCCACAACGCCCCTGTGCTCACTAGCTTCCGTAGGAGCAGACTCAGGTGTTCCAAAAAGAACTTGTACATTTCCCCGTAAACCGGACCCTCCTCCTGTGTGCCCTGTTGGGGAAAAGGCAACAACCAGTCTCCCAAGCTAGGAACTTTCAACTCCCAGGCTTTAGAGAATTCATGGGTCTCTTAATACTCACGCCTCTGTTACCCCTTCTTCAGTTCTCTGTGACTTCTTATGGCACCCTGCTTGCCTGCATTACTACCACAGCTTGCTCTCTGCAGTCCCGTTTCCACTGCATTTCCTTCCTAATCCACCCTCCAGGCTGCTGTCAGAATAATCGTTCTAAAATACCCTTAGTTAGGTCATGCTTCTGCTCCAAACAATTGTCCTGCAGGGTTAAGGTTTAAACTCCTTAGCCTGACTTCGAAGCTCCATGTTCCATGCTCCAGCTTACCTGTGCAACCTCGTTTTCCACCTGCGAGCCTCGCTATTGCACTTAACTGGCCATCTAGAATGACTTCCGGTTCTCTGCATCTGACACGTCAAGCCTCTGCACATGCTCCGTGTGCTACTCTGATTCTCTGGCTGCTATCAAAACCCAGCTCAAGAGTGGTCTCCACTGTGAACACCAGAGGAAGCTGGGAGCTCACAAAATGTACCATATTGTATCCTCTTTGGTTTTCTGTTAGAGCGCATAGTAGGAAATCAGACATTATTACTTGTCTCTGGCCCTGAGTCACCTGTGTGTTCCTTCTTAGCTAGTGCTATGTCTTAGTCCTCTTGGCATTGCTGGTATCCAGTAGAGTGCTTTGCAAAGAGTCAGTCAATAAAGTTTGCTGAATCAGGAGCATCATCCCATCTGTTCATGGAAAAGGCAGAACTAACAGGGAAACTGAGGCCAAAGATGGTTAAGAAGTTTTTCCAGACTCGTGCTATGAGGTTAAGTAGCAATGCAATGACTAAACCCAGGGCTTCTTGTTTCTAGGTCATTACACTTCCCTAGCTCCTCAAACCAACAAATAGAGCAAGACTTTCGGGGAAAGTTTGCCTTCCCCTACATGTCACAGATTACATTCATCCATATATTCGACATTCACTCACATACTTAACAAGACAGGAAGGTCTTGTTTCCTGTGAGAAACCTTCTACTGGAAACAGGTAGAAAGACAGATAACGAAGGACATAAATAAGATATGAGTCGAGCAGGCAGGAGTCAGAGCAGGTAGAAGCATGGAAGCCATCATAGGGGGATGGAATTCTATTCTAAGAGCAGTTGTTGGCTTCTAAAAGCAGGGAGTTTGACAGCTGTGGGGACAAGAGTTTGGAACAGAGTGACCCAGGGAGGGGAGTTATTGCTCTGCTCCCCAAGGACAAGAGAGTGGCTTGGACCAGAGTGTGAGAGTGCCGGTAGGCAAAAGTGGACTGATTTGAAGTTTGTTTCTGAGCAAGACTGCCTGCATTTGCAGTGGGTTGGTTGTGGTTGAAGTCTTTGGTCTGGAAGAATGGTTATTAGCCATTGCTCTCATTTATATGCATCAAGCTGATGATGACAGAGGCAGTTAGGATTCTTGAGTCATCAGAAGATTTCAGCATTTGGTCATCACAAGTTATTTCTGAGGAAAAACCCCACAATATTTTATTATGTGAATAATATTATCAAAGCCCTCCTTTGGGGGTCAGACATTTTCTTGTTCCTTTTAAGTCCAAGGACAATGGCAATAGGACCCTGGTTGGGACCATTCTGGGCTTGTGTGTGGCCTCTGTGCCTTGCAAGGTTTGACATAATGGCAGAAGAAGAGCATAAGATTTGAAGCTGTACAGTGCCTGTTTTAAGCTATGTGACCTTGGGAAAGATTTTTAACCTCTAAGCCTTATCTGTCTTATCTATAAAATGGGCATCAAGAATACATGAGTGGCAGCGTCTGTGAAAATTTGATGACCTAAGTACTTAGTAGGCACTTAGTGCCTTTGGTCCTCTCCAGAACCAGTAAGTGGGGAAGGAGGAAGCTCAGGGAAAAGAGGGAGTATTCTTCTCATTTCCTCATACTGACCTGGGTCCTGGTGAAACCTCCCCCAGAACAAGAATCTTCATATTCCTAGTAGGTGTTCACCTACTTTAGGGAAGAAAACATAGTATGGGGTGCAAGTATTCTTTTAACCAACTAGTGACTTCTACTTTTCTCTGTCCCAAGTGATGGTAACCATAATGACATGTTGAGTAATGACAACATGATGAAAATATCCATTTTCAGCCAAATACTGTGGCATTTGGTGTTTTTGATTCTGGGGCTGAGGGTTAGATGGAAAACATAAGAGGAGATTCCTGTGAGGAGACTTCTCTTACTGACTGTCACATGAATGTGTGGTTTTGGGTTGGTGAGCAGAGAGGGGCACCTCTGTGGGCAGGTGCGGGCACCTCTGACGTATGTCATTCCTGGCAAATCACTCACTTGGAGACAAGGTAGTCTTCAGACAGGAAATGAGAACTTAGAAGGGGGCCTTCATCAAGCATGATGGGGAATTTTCAGATTTTCTTAGGGCTCTGCTTTTTTTGGTAAGGACTTTGAGGGTTCTAAAGGAGGGATCACAAGTTGGTGTAACTTGGGCAGAAGGGCAGTCAGGCAGGGAGGTCTTCCCATTAAGGCTGCATATTAAAGATGGTAAACTACATTGTGTAAATCAGATGATCTGATTTTTTGTTGATTTATTTTATTTTATTTTATTTTGAGATAGAGAGATTGAGCAGAGTGGGAAGGGCAGAGGGAGAAGGAGTGGGAAAGAATTGTAAGCAGGCTCCACACCAAGTGTGGAACCTGACTTAGAACTCAATCTCATGACCCTGAAATCATGACCTGAGCCAAAATTGAGAGTCTGATGCTTAACTGACAAAGCAACCTGGATGCCCTGTTGATTTATATTTTTGATCCCTTCACCATTAGTGTACTCTTCCAAAAAAGCTGTGGCCAGGTGTCTGCTTTGTCTTAATGGGGCTGGTGGAGGCTACAGTGCATGGACTGGAGGACAAAGGGGAAGGACAGGCCCCTGAGAGCACTGGGGCTGGCAGTGGATAGCACCCTAAGACCCCAAGGAGAAGGCCAACCTCAGGGCTCAGGCTTCCCTCCTCCCATTTGGATTTCCTCTCCATTGCTAGCTGTAGGCCAGTGGAATTCTAATGCTCTGTAGGCAGCATTCATCCTTCTTTTAGCTTCCTTTTCCAGAATTTTGCCAAAGACCATTGTCAAGATAGTTAATCAACCATTTCAATTCTTAATTCCATTAGGAAAATTGAAGAGAAAACTACATGAAAGGGGAAAGAAACCAAGAAGACTGAAATTAGAGTGAGCATTTACCATGTATTTTTACATATTTTATTTATTTCCTTTTTTTAAAAAAACTACCTTATTTTAGTATGACTGATATTTAAAAAGCTGTACATATATTTTTTAAAGATTTTGTTTATTTATTTATTTATTTGACAGACAGAGATCACAAACAGGCAGAGAGGCAGGCAGAGAGAGAGGAAGGGAAGCAGGCTTCCTGCTGAGCAGAGAGCCCAATATGGGGCTCGATCCCAGGACCCCGGGATCATGACCTGAGCTGAAGGCAGAGACTTTAACCCACTGAGCCACCCAGGTGCCCCTAAAAAGCTGTACATATTTAATGTATATAACTCCATGAGTTTGGGGATGCATATACATCTGGGAAACTATCACTACAATCAAGGCCATAAAAATCTTCCAGAGTTCCCTTCTGCCCCTTTATCATCATCATCATCATCATCATCATCATTATTTGTGGTGAGCACACTTTTAGCTTACAATCACCCGGTGAAGTATGTACTACTGTCACTGTCTAATTGATGAGGAAAGCGAGGTTTAGAGAGAGCCAGAACCATGCCCCAAGGCTCAAGAGCCGGGGAAAGTAGAGCCATGCCCCCAGCCCCAGACAGGACAGTCCCCAGTGAGCACGTTCTGCCTGGCCAAAGAGTGTAGTGAGGCTTGCAGTCCTGCTGGAGACACTGGAGGAGTGTGGGCTCCCCAGGGCTCAATGCTTGCAGGGATTGCTGCCCAGAAAAGAGCCAGAATGTTTCACCTTCTGTGGCAACCTGGCATCTGGGCTGAGAGGAGAGGGCTAAGGCCTGGGATGTTCTTGTGCTCTTTGAATTGGGGAAGGGGGCACCTTCCCTGCCAAGAAGAGCCACTGTGGACCAAAGTGACCACATCATCTGCCCCACTGATGAGTCCACAGAAGACTTAGAACCTGAGCGACATGGTATCCAAGGGACCCCTTCAGGAGCTGCTGTCTGTTCCTCTGGGCTAAAAATGCCCTTAACCGTAGGATTTGCCTTATGGATTTATTATTATTATTATTATTATTATTATTATTATTATTTTAAGATCTTATTTATTTATTTGACAGACAGAGATCACAAGTAGGCAGAGAGGCAGGCAGAGAGAGTGAGGAAGGGAAGCAGGCTCCCTGCTGAGCAGAGAGCCCAATGCGGGGCTTGATCCCAGGACCCTGGGATCATGACCTGAGCCGAAGGCAGAGGCTTTAACCCACTGAGCCACCCAGGCGCCCCTGGATTTATTTTTATTAATGAAAAATTCAAATAACTGAATGGGGTGTTAGCTATGTGACTTTTATTTTGAATGGAAATTGTGTAGCTAAATCAGGGAGCAAGAAGTCCTTCAGTTCTTTGTGTGTGTGTCGGGTGGGGGGCGGTGGGGCGGTAGGGGTAGACATGATTTGACTTGATGTCGCTATGAATATTCTTAGAGACCTTTAGAACACTCTGTAATTACACTATCTATACTTCGGGTCTAGTGTTATTGTTCAGTTGACAAAATACTTGCTGCTAATTACAATAAACAAAGGATTTCATTTCTCTAAAAAAAAAAAAAAAAGGGATTCTATAGATTCTCTTTGCTTAAAGCAGCCCAAAATACCCACTGGGATTTTTTTTTTTTTAAATGGCTAAGATTGGCACACCAAGACAATTTTTATCACAATTACATTAGTATAGTTTGTAAATAAGCAAGCTTTTCTTCACACTTTCTGTCTGAGGTAGTGGCAGAGATTAGAGGGGGGTTGTGTAAAAAGCTTAAACTGAAGCCTGGGTTTTTTTGTGGCTAAAAAGCAATGCTTACTCCAGCATTGTTCCCTTCTGGTTTTGGTGTGCCGTGTGGACAAACACCTCGGGATTTTTCTTTGAGAACTTGAGAGAGGAATTGAGATGTGCAGCCTCCCATTTCAGATAATAGAGGAAGGGAAGGAAGAAAGGACAGGCTGCCTTGCCAGTCTACGTGGGTTGGAGGGCTGAGTTCTTCAGACAGGAGAGAAGTGGCAGATTCGTCAAAAAGTAGGCTCTGGTTCTGGTGGAATTTTATTTTTTTATTAAGTTTATTAAGTTTTTTATTTTAATTCCAGTGTAGTTAACATACCGTGTTTTATTAGTTTCGAGTGTGCAATACAGTGATTCAGCACTTCTATACTTACTCAGTGCTCCTCATGATAATGGGTTCCTAATCTCCTTCACCTATTTCCCCCATCCCTCACCGCCACCCCTTTGCTAACCATCAGTTTGTTCTCTACAGTGAGAGTCTGTTGTTTGGTTGGTCTCTCTCCTTTTCTTTCCCTTTGCTCATTTGTTTTATTTCTTAAATTCCACATAGGAGTGAGATCATAGGATATTTGTCTTTCTCTGACTGACTTATTTCACTTAGTATAATACTCTCCAGCTCTAGCCACATTTTTGCAAGTGACAACATTTCATTCCTTATGATGGCTGAGTAAGACATATATATATATATATATATATATATATATATATATATACACACACACACACACACACACATACACCCCACTATATATGTGATATAGTATTATATATGTGACATATATACATAATGTGATATTGTGATATATATGTGATTGATATATATATATGTGTGTGTGTGTGTGTGTGTGTGTGTAATATATGCCACTTCTTTATCCATTCATCAATCGATAGACACAGGCTGCTTCCATAAATTGGCTATTGTAAATAATGTTGCAATAAACACAGGGGTGTATGTATCCCTTTGAATTAATGTGTTTTTGTATTTTTGGGTAAACACCCAGTCGTGTGAATCCTAGGGCAGCTGTATTTCTATTTGAGGAAACTCCATACTCTCTCCCACAGTGGCTGCACCAGCTTGCATTCCCACCAGCAGCGCACAGAAGTTCCTTTTTCTCCGCAACCTCGCCAACATTTCTTGTTTCTTGCGTTTTTGATTTTAGACATTCTGAGAGGGGAGGTGATAACTCCTTGCAGTTTTGATTTACGTTTCTCCAGTGGAATTTTCCTTCTGCCATATACTGTGTGACCAGTGGCAGGTTCCCTCCCCTCTCTGAGCTTCATATACAAAATGGAAAGAATGACAGCACCTCCCTGATTGCATTGTTATAAGTGGATAGAAAGCCCTTAGCACAGCATTTATACCGGGAGTGTTTATATGTAGCTGCCCATTATTTTAAAGATGTGCTCAATAAATATGTGGCAGATGAATGAAGAATATTCATTCTGATCACAGGATGCTTCAGGCAGCATTTTCAATTTTAAGTTTCGCTGCTAAGAAAGCCTAATGAAGTGCCAGCCTCCCCCAGGAACCTTGTAAGTTGTTTGTCTCTCACAAGGAAGGCTGCTGATCTTCCTGTTGACCTGTGGCCGTCTGCACTCTGCAGTGACAGCAGCTGGCAACCCTTCCTGCAGCCGGAGTGGAAGGAGGACTGGCTGAGCTGACGCTGGGCTGGCCAAGGGTGTCACTCGGCGCTCTGGAGGATATACAGCTGATGATTATTCCACTCTAGCCCCGAGGCAGGCACTGCTCTAAGCACCTTTAGCTCAGAGCCACCATGCTCCCATCAGGCACTGTTGCCCTTCCCATTTGACAGAGGATAAATCTGGGGGACAGAGAGGTCCTGTTAGGAAGTCTCCTGACACCCCACAGCCTGTGAGTGACAGAACGAGCATCCCGGCACTGGTGTTCTGACTCCAGTGTTCTGGGGCTCTGGGGCTTCCCGGGAGCCTGTAAATCTGAGGGTGCCTGGAATAACATGTATGTCATGGGTTGGCAACAGGACGTTGGTTCTCTGATCTACACATGCCCTGTGGAGAAATATACCCAGGGTCCATCACCCTACTGGTGCCTGGAGCTGGCCTGGCTTCAGTCTCCTGGGCGTGTGTGTGTGCATGCATGAGTCATGTATGCAAATCACACACACGTGCACACACTCTTGTTTGTGGGTCTTCAGAATTTCATGGGGCAGGGACAGGCAAGTGAGAAATAGGAGGAGGACCCCAGGAGGACACTGTTTAACTGAATTAAGGAATTTTGAAGACAAGGGAAGAAATGGACTTCCAAATACTTGGTGCTTGCTGGCGGGCACTCATAGATTCATCTTCTTTCCATTTACCCTTAACCATTTTTCAAGCCTGCCTATCTGGGCTGAAGGTAAAGTCAAAGTCTTCCCTAACTGTCCGCCTCCCCTAGGAATGCTCTCCCCGCTTTAGGCGAGGACAGCTGATAGTCACAGGGAGCTTACTGGCAGACAGACTCCAGCGTGTGCCTGGGTCTACACCCTCCTGCCTTTCATCTCCAGGGAGTACAGGGCTGTGTAAATCAGCCGCGAGGAGGGCTTAGCAATTAAGGAACCTGACACCTAGGTGATTGCTCCATCCTCAGGGGTTTCCAAACCTTTCTGAGCCATGAATCTCTGTGTTCAGCGTAAATCCCAAACTCCTGAGTGCAAGGCAGCTGAAAGGGGAGCAGCTCTGGTAGAAGCTGGAGGTCCCAGAGACCTGCCTCCTCTCCCACGATGACACTCTAGGGGAGAGAAAAGAGTTTGAAAGCCCAGTGGGCAGCTCTCTGTTCCCTTTTATAGTTCTGAAGACCAGCTTGTCTCTCTTCTGCCCTCCATCGTCTAGGTCCTGGCGATCCACTGTGACAGACAGGCGGAGCAGGAGTGTAGGCAGGACCAAAAAAGGGACTTAACACTCATCCTGCTCCGTTCTTACCTAAAAATCCATGAGGGGAGAGGTGGTGGTAGTGAAAGCATGTGGAAGGTAGTGTAGTTTAGGGGCTGGGAACATGGACTGAGGAGGCAGATTGCCTGGGCGCATAGTCCAGCTCTTCTATTTACTAGCTCTGTGACCCTGGGCAAGTTTCTTGGCCTCTCTGTGCCTTAGTTTTCTCTTCTCTAAGATGGGGATTAAACAATAGCCAACTATCTCATTGGGTGGTTGTGAGACTTAACTGAATTAATGTATATGATGTACCTAGAGCAGTTCCTAGCATGTTAAGTGCTCAATACACGTTAGCCATTATTATTTAAATAATCATTCCTCTCCTCCCACAAGTGAATCCAATATATCCCAAGGAATAAATGATAGACTTTCTGACAAGTAGGCTAAGTAGGCTTTTTTTTTTTTTAGGGGAGGAAGAATAGAGAAGCAGTATCAGAAGGAAAAGAGTTTCATGGAGGGCAGTAAAACCACAGAAAGGAAATCTCACAGTCTGTAGGAGACATGAACCCCCGAATACAAATATACCAGACTAGTCACTATGGGATCTTGAGCAATTTATGAAAGGGGCCTGTTTAGGTGCCTGGTTGGGCGCCTGGCTGGCTCAGTTGGTAGAGCACGCAACTCTTGATCTCTGGGTTGTGAGTTTTAGCCCCAAGCTGGAGATAGAGATTACTTAGAGAGAGAGAGAGAGAGAAATGGGGCTGTATCTTATCAGAATCTAAGGGAACAAAAAACTCATTGGAATTTTATGTAAGAGTTTTGTTTTATGAACCAGCAGTACCTCACCCAACCATTTTATGATAAGCCATTTTCCTCTCTTTCTCTTTTGGAGTTGGACTTCCTTTTATTATATGAGATGCTAAGATATTTTGAGCTATTTCAGGCCTGTAGCCCTGCTCCAGGTGCTGGGCCAGGAGAGTGCCACAGATTCTGGCTGGAAGACTTCCTGAGGGGATGAAGGAGGCTGCAGGGTAGAAATGCCAGCTTTCTCTGGAAATCACTAGCCTGCTAAATATAGCGGTGATTATGCAGTTACTCCGTTGATTTTTTTTTCTAATCACAGTTTACTGGAGGCCTTAACCTTTAGAATTCTTAACAGTGGGAGGCTGGAAAAGCTGTTCTGGTGTCCTCTCACAATAAACATCTTTGAAGAGTAATTAAGGCAACATATTGTTACCTTGGTTCCACAGAACCAAGCCTAGAGTACAGAGGGGTCAGAAAATAAACAGACTTCAGGTGAGCTGAAGCAAAGACAAGGGTAGGCCCACAAACCTGGAGTCTAAGGCTGGGAGCATCGCAGATCTAGAGGAGCTGGGTTAAAGGATGCCATCCATTAATTCTTCTTCAATTTTTTTAAAAGCTGAGAGCAACAAGGGTTAAGTTCAACATAAAAGTAACACTGCCTAGTGTTAGAAGCAAAGGACATTTGGGGCATATGTAATCATAAGACATATATAACCATACATAGGGAAATTGTAAGACAGAAGTACAGGCTATCAGGAGTCATTATGATTGAGGAGTGATAAATGATCTGCATGGAAGGTATGACCTTTTGACAATATCTTTCCCTCTTGTTCCTCCCAGTACTTTGATTCTGGAGCCCAGGGACCAAATGTTTTAATTTGGTGAGGATACCTGGAGAGAGCTATAGCTAGACATATAGTTTTATTGACACTAACTCTGGTGACCAATTTGGTCCCAGCCTTGCAAAGGAGAGGTTCAAGTTCATCCTGAGTCAGTAATGAACCCTCAGAGGAACAAAAGAATAGGACGGGTACTGGATTTTTAGAGAAAGCAGGAAGAATGTAGGAAGGAAATACTGCCCCCCTCCAAATTCCAGAGTCACTGGGAAACATCAGGGTCATTTGGAAGGTGCTGAAAGCTGTTCTGAGGCTCCCCTGAAAACTTGCAGTTTCTAATTCTTATTTTTTAATTTAAAAATATGTGTTGAGATTCCAGGCACTGTTTTGAGTACTGAAGGATGGGGAGCAGAGAAACAAAAATACACAGACACATTCCCTAACCTTAGCTTAACCCTAATGAGCAGAATAGCTGATGTGTACACAAGTAACACACAGCAGCCTCGGGGCAAGTGTGTTCATTTTGAAATCATCCAGGCTGTGTTTCTAAACTGAGGCACTGGGGACAGGTCCCCCTTTGAAATCCCTCTATGGCTACGTGGCCCATGTTGGCTTTTTTGCCTATGTCTCAAGCAAGAGGACAGGATGCCAGAGGGGCTGTTGTTAAGCTTCCTCTCTCTTTCTCTCTCTCTCTTTTTTTGTTTGGGAAATTCTAGTTGAGTCTGGAGGACTTTAATATTTGTAATAATCCGTGGTACTTTTGGCCATAGTGCCTGAAAAAATGAGCTTGTCAGCATCTTTTTTTTTTTAAGATTTTATTTATTTATTAGTTAGAGAGAGAGAGAGAGTGAGCACAGGCAGACAGAGAGGCAGGCAGAGGCAAAGGGAGAAGCAGGCTCCCTGCCGAGCAAGGAGCCCGATGTGGGACTCGATCCCAGGACGCTGGGATCATGACCTGAGCCGAAGGCAGCCGCTTAACCAACTGAGCCACCCAGGCGTGCCGCTTGTCAACATCTTTATTCTTATCCCTTTTGGGGAAGAGGACTAAAGACGCGCAGAAGGGCCATCAGAAGCCCAGCTGCCCATTTACCCCCTCTGGGCACTTGCTCCTGAGCCAAGGCAGTGGCTCAGGTAATTAGAGTCAGAATCCTGATGGAGAGACTTTGTTCAAAGTTCAGTCACAGTCTGGGTTGGAGAACTCTGCATGCCCACTTCCCTTGTTAATAGCTTTGCTGACCTTCTCCAAAGAAAAAGTCATTAGAATGTTGAGTTATGATCTGTTTCTTGTAAAATTGTGCCAGTCCCCCATTTATAGCCCTGTATTTCAACCAGTTCTAATTACTTCTTAGAATATACTTCTTCCTTGGAGAATATTTCAAGCCCTTATCCAAGAAATCAAGCATACTTCTTGGTTTGCAAGCTGATTGTGACCCAATGCATACAAGTCTCAATGAAAGACCCCTTCCCCCTTCCCAGCAGCTCTACAATCCTTATGTCCAGGGCTCTCTGGGGCTCCAAAGAACCAGTGTTATTTGGTTTCCTCACCTTGGAAGATAAGATGATCTTTCATAGAGGATGCTGTATGTTAGGAAGCTAATGAGGAAAAGCAAAAAATTCTGCCTTTTTTTTTTTTTTTTGCCAGAATTTTCTACATCTCCCCAGGGAGGGTCTTTCCTTCCCTCTCATTGCTGAACATCATTTGAAGTCACTGGCCATTCTCTTCTTCCACCTCTGGAAAGTAGGTTGGGTCAGTTCAGAATCCACTATGGGGTCCTGGGTAATGGAGTCCTTGTATGGTTTTGCTTTATCTCTATGAAATTCCCACAAGGTTAGAAAAAAAATAAAAAAGAGAGAGAGAGAGAGAGAGTCCCCATTGGCTTATGAAGTCAAGAGCTCCTTGGTACATCTCAAACTTGGCTAAGTCCAGTGGATGTTCTCCCTTACCCACCTTTTAAAATATATTAGTTAGCTTCTCTCTTTCCAGACAATTTAAGCAACTCAAAGATTTTGGAGGACTCTGTTCCTTTTATGCTTTGAATGGGAGTAAAATCAGCAGCAGTGCTGAGAGGAAACATTTTTATAGACTTTCTAAATCTCCCCACTGCCGAGAAGAATTTAAAAAAAAGAAAGAAGCATTTCTCTTGTCTCTTTATTTCTAATCACTTTTTCCTTCTAACGGGACTGAAGCACCATGAGAAATGGCTCTCTTTTACGGCAAGGACTCATTTACCCATAACGAACACTGAGTACAAAAGCAAATTAAAAAAAAAAAAAAAAAGAACCAACCCTATGCTTAGAGAGACCATTAGGAACGATTTGACATTTATTGAACAACAGATGGCGATTAAAAGCATAAAAGCTAGATTGCCTTGCTAGAAACAAAGGGTAGTTCTACTGAGGAAGTCTAATGTTTCAATTAAAATACCTCTCAATGTCAATTAAATCATATGAAGATAAGTCTGAAAATGGTTTCTAGCTGCACTATAATCAATAGTGCAGTTAAAATCCTCATCAAGAAGCACCCAAGTTTTTAGTTTGACAGTTTGCTAAAAGATTAGCCAAAGCTTCAGGAAACCATTTCCTTCAATGTAGGGTTCAAAAGGTAAACAGTTAACCAGGAGTGCTTCCTACGTATTAAACAGATTTGTTTCAACCATGAGAAAGAAGCCTCACTGCCTTTGCTTTGTTCCAAATCTCAACCACTTTTCAGTATGGATTAGGCATTAGTGAGGGGTGGAAAAATAACCCCATTATTTCCACAGCAAGGATCTCACTTTAATGATGTTCATATTCATTTGGGAAACAGCAAGTTGGAGTGGAGAGAGAAGTGGCCTGGTAATGAGACAGAACTTCATTTGAAACCCAGCTCAGTCACCTTACAGGGGTATCTTCAGTGATCAGAATTTCTTTTCTCATTTGTAAATTTCTCATTTCTAAAATTGCCACTGCCATATCACTTTTCCTGGATTGCCTGATGCAGTCCAAGATCTCAGGGAATGGGGGCCTCTACTTTTAGCTCTCTTTTGGAAGAACCTTATGGTAGAGAATCTATTCTAGGAGCTCTTACCAAAACTGGGTTCAGCGAGGCAGCGGTTTTGCTAACATTACAAGCCAAAAGGTCAGTGCATGCTAGTGTTAGAGCAGGCAGTTAGGTATAAGGAGGATACCTGGGGGTGAGCGTTGTGGAAGTCATGGCTGGCTACTGGGAAGATCAGAGGCTGGTCCTGGCAGCGTCCCAGAAGAGTCTGGATCTAACAAGACTGACCCAAGATGGAAGATGCCATTATAGAAAACTCCTGATCAAATTAGGAAGAAAAGGCTTGGAAACCCTGCTTTCTGCCCCAAGTAATAAATATTCCACCCTCTGGTTAATAGCCATTAAGAAAAGATAGAAATCCAACCCCCAGGGCACACAGTGTGTGCTCCCACACTCTCTCTTTCTCTGAAGCTCTTTCTCTTTCAACCTTTCTTATATCTCGAGCATGTAATTTAGTTTTTAATAAACTTTCCTGCTTGTGTGACTCAGCTGCTGTGCTCCATGTCTGTCCTTAAATTCATCCTCGTGACAAGACCAAGAACCTTCAGCAACTTCTCTGGTCTTGCTGAGTTGAGACGCCAGGACCAGGGGACTTCACAGTTCATCCAGCGACACAACGGGTTGAATTGTTTCCCCCTAAAATTTATATGTTGGAATCTTAACCTGCAGTACCTCAGAAAGTGATTCTTTGGAGATAGGGTTGTTGCAAATGTAATTAGTCAATTAAGATGAGGTCATACTGTCTTAGGGGGAATCTTCATCCTTTTTTTTTTTTTTAATATTTTATTTATTTATTTGTTAGAGAGAGAGCGAGCACAGGCAGACAGAGTGGCAGGCAGAGGCAGAGGGAGAAGCAGGCTCCCTGCCAAGCAAGGAGCCCGATGTGGGACTCGATCCCAGGACGCTGGGATCATGACCTGAGCCGAAGGCAGCTGCTTAACCAACTGAGCCACCCAGGCATCCCGGGGGAACCTTCATCCTATGTGACTAGTGTCTTTAAAGAAAAGGAAAATAAGGAGGCAGTCACCCACACGGGGAGAATGACATGTGAACATGAAGGCAGAAGTTAGGGTGATTCTACAAGTCAAAGAATATCAAAGATTGCCAGCAGACCCCTAGAAGCTAGAAGAGAGGCTTAGAACAGATTCTCCCTCACAGCCTCCAAGGAACCAACCCTGTACACAAGCCTTGATCTCAGACTTACAGCTTCCAAAACCGTGAAGCAATAATTTCTGTTGTTGAAACCACCAGTTTGTGGTGCCTTATTATAACCGCCCTAGCAAACTGAGACAGTATGTCAAATACACTTGGTAAACGTTGGTAGAGGATCCTGCTCTTGATGTTTCATAAAGCAGTTTACTACAGTCAGGTCTCTGAGAAGTCCTGCTACTGGGAATTGTCTCTACTTTACTTAATCCAGTGTTTCTCAAACACATGGCCATGGAAGACTTTCCCACTGCATAAATTTTTATTCAAATACTATTTACATACTTTGGCACTACTTTGGCAAAGAATATTCTGGAATGCTTTGCCTTGAACCCCATCTTGCAACTTACATCACCCCCGTTCTTTCACCTCAGCCCTGGGGCTGGCACTCCAGCTCTTGCTTCCTCACCAGCCACAACCAGTCACTTACCCAAGGACTCGGCTCACCACTCCAGAATGATGCCAGCTTGTCATCGGCATCCCTAAGCAACTTTCTCTGATGCTCTCCCCACTTTGCTCCACTTCTGCTCTCCACGTGTTAGGTGTTTTTTGAGGAAGTGGTGGAACGGAGTTAAATGATGGATTTGGATCCTTGAAATGTAATACATTTCAAGCTGAGTCTCCACCGCTCCTCAGTAATCCTTATTTTCTTGTATTGTTTCTCTCGTGCTTGCATGCCTCCGTTTAATGCATGCCCTCATTCATCACCTACCGAGTGTCCCCACCAGGAAGCCAATGCCTGTACCAGTTGCTGGGTAGGTACTGGAGTAGGGGCAGGCATTGATGAATTGCTTCCCTCAAATGCGGATGGTCTAGCAGAGGAGGTAAACCAATGCTAGGAGAGGAAAAGCATTGCCATGATCTGAAGCAGCAAAGGGAATACAGAACCAACAACTTCTTGCCGGCCAGGGGTGGGAGAATATATTTCAGGCAGAAGGAATAGCAGGGGTATTCAGAAAACTTCAAGTCCTGGACAGCTGTTAGGTTACTAGCTGGGGGAGAAGAGGATGTGAAGCTAGGAAGGAGACAGGGATAAGGATGTTCCCTGCTAAGGCATTTGCAGTTAATTTCATAGGGAAGGACAAGCCATTGATCTGATATGCATAGTGATCAGATTTTCATTTAAGTAAGATCACTATGGGATTATACGTGATTTTAATTTTCTTCTTTGTCCTTTTTGGTATTTTCAAGATTCTTTGCTTCAGTTTTTGTGTTGCATGAATATAATTTTATCAAAAGGATTAAAAAATTCAGATGTATACGGAGAGAATCCTGGCTTTTCTTATCACTTTCCCCACCTTACATTATTTTTAAATAAGTTTGGTTTATTTTTTCAGTCCCTTGTTTACCTTGCTATGCATTTGTGTGTATGTGTATGTGTACACACATATACATGCGTGTGACTCAAATTTGTTAGTTTTAAGTTAGATACAACCATGGCTTTGTCTAGTGACTTGTATTTTCACACTGCAACTCTTTCCACACATGGGTTATTTCAGTCTTTATGATGATTTCATAGTATTCCATAGAATAGATGCAATTTAATAAATGTTAACCACTCCCTCATTGAAGGAAATTGCTGTAACAAGCAGCACTTCAAGGGTATTTTATACATAAATTTTTGTGCACAGGTGCAGGTGTTTTCTTAAGACTCTTACAAGTAGAATTGTTGGGTCAAAGAGTATATAGCATTTAAAATTGTGAAAAATACTGTCAAATGACTTGCAAAATTCACTCTTTTACTTTTTTTCACTGAATAAAATTACCACTATTTTTTATTTCTTTCCATTTCTGAGACCAATATTTCATTTAAAAATACCTGTCTTCCTTATTACTAATGAAGCTGAGGATCTTTTCTTATGTACATTTTCTATTTGTATTTCTTAGTCTATAAATTGACAGTGTTAATCCTTTGCCCACTTAAAAAGTTGGGACCCTCATTTTTATCTTATTAATTTGTGGAATCTTTTTATGTGATGTAGATGTTAAGCCTTTTTTATTTTAATATGTAATATTTAAAATTTCTTCCAATCCGGGACTTACCTTTTATCTTTGTTTATTTTCACTTTTATTATAAGGAAATTTAAAATTTATGGGAAGTAAGGCCTGACAGTTTATTCTTCTATGACTTCTAGGTATTGTATCCTGCTTAGGAAAGATTTTTCCACTCTAGACCAATTTTTAAATTATGTTTTTCTTTTGGTGCTTTTATGGTTTCCGGACTATAGTATTTTTGCACATTATATGATATTGGGATGTAAGTTTTTGGTTTTTTGTTTATTCCAAAGGCTAACCAATGTCCCAATGCCATATATAAAATAATAAAATACTACTATAATCAGAAATAAAATATTTTAAATATGGTTATTAGTTTGCTGCCATTGCACAGGTTTGATTAGAAGGCAGTAAGGAAATGAAAAGGAAAAAGAACTTAGTTGTTAAAATATAGCTCGGACCCCCCAAGGTTTGTTACTAGAAGGAAAATTTCCAGGTAAGGAAGTCTGGTAGCTAAAACTAGGAAAGTGACTTTGGTAGTAATAGGGGTGACTGAGAGAACAGGACACAAAATTGAGAGATCTTCAGGAAGAGAGTAAGTAGGGATTTGTAACTCACTGACTGAGGTAGAGGGGAGGGATCCTATGTCATGCTCAGGTTTCCAATCTGTGTGACCTTGAGTACTAAGAAATGTCCTGGACGGGAGAATAGATTGAACACAATAAAATATGCTACACCATCTAAATGAATAAAAATGCTGGGTAAAACATTTAGAAATTAAAAGTTAAAATGCACACTAAAAGCTACGAGGCCGTCCAATGTTAAAAATAAAAAGGGAACTCAGAGTGTGAGTAGGAAGTAAAGCCATGTTGCTCAGGGAGGCCTGGAGCCAACAGAGGCTTGAGGGGCTATGCTGTGAACAGCATCTTGGGGATAGAGGTTAAGTCCACAGACCCCGAGTGGGACTGGGGTTTCCCAGAAATTGGATGCCCTGTGTGAGACTTTGGTCTGGAAAAGTGCTTCAATTCCACATAAGGAAAAATAATGATCACTGCCCACTCCACGGGGGCCGCAGCCTGAGACACACTGCTGCCTCAGGCCAAGGGTGGAAGCCATATTACTAGATCAATGCCAAGATAGCTCCCAAAGACATAGGGCCTTGTGTGGAATAGGATCTCTGAAACCACAAGCTCCAACGCTGGTTTGGGACTGTCAAGCCCACAGTGCCTGAGCAGAGAAACTATAAAATTAGCCAACAGGGAGGCTAAAAAGTAGGAAAAACAGGGACAGACAGATAGATGCAGATAGATGGATGAGTTCCACACCTCAGCTCTCAGTAGAACAGATGCAGAATATCAAGGATAATGAGAAATCCTAAACACCGATGGAGGGGAAGAGTAAAAAGGTAAACCACAATCTTCAATAATAAGATGGGCAGCATACTTCTTAGCAGTGATAGCGGTCATAAGGCAGTGGGATAGATTTTTGAAGTCCTACAGGCAAATACTTGGGGATTTAAAAATTTATAATGAGTAGGATATCTTGTGCTTTGTGTTGTTTTTTTTTGGGGGGGGGTCAGGCACTTGTTTTATCTATTTAAAAAATTAAATAGAGGAGTGAAAGTAAGAACAAAGCATTTTACACCTGTTAGCTCTTAGAAAGGTTACTGTCCCCAGGACAGATGACGCTCACTAAAAACGATTGCTAAATGACAGACTTTAGTTTGAAGAAAAACGTATTCAGAAGGAAGAAGCGGAATGCGAGCAGCAAAGGGAACAAATAAATTATGGTGGTAAATCTAAATGAAAATTGACATTACAGTCAATGAGAACAATAATGACATTGTTCATCATATGTGCTAAAAACAAAATGATCCCTAAAAATCAAACAAACAGAGCACAACAACAGGGGAGTGATTCTGAAGAGAGTTAAATTATACAAGGGCCTAGTTTAGTTTAGAGGATGAAAGCTATGTGTATGAACCTTAGCCTTTAATAGAAAAAGTTAAATTTAACTATATATGTATAACTTTGTGTATATTATAAATATATATATTAATGATACATATATAGGAAAAATTTAGGTGTAATGACTAAAGCAACAGAGATTAAAATGCTAAATGAGTAAAGGAAAATCAAAGAAATGAAGAAATTGTGATTATTTCACAGAAACCAGGACAAGAACATACATGAAGGAAAGCAAAAGCACAGCAAATAGAGAACATGGGAGGGATCTGTGAGCAGAGATACCCCAGAGAATAACTTAGGCTGGGCACTTGATTCATTCCTGAGGGGACATCCACACCAGATGTCCTACAGATGCCAGAACCTAAAAAGAAGGTGGCCCCTGAGATCCGGTTTCCTTCACTGTCCACATAGTAGAGGCCAGGGCCTCTCTTATCCCAGCCACAGATCATGGTGCCCATGGACAGCCCCATGCCTTTATACTGATACACCATGTTTGCAAGCAGCTTGGAGGCAGCTGCTACTGAGATGTGTTCCTTGTTTCGAAGCTCATATATTCGACATTGCTGAGCCAACAGCCGCTCCCAAAAGCTGCAATCCGCTGCGCCCTCAGCCATGGTGCCCAGCAGGTAGGGATTGATCTATATCACCTTCTTTACTGTCTGGGAGGCTACAGAGGCACCAGCTGTGGCCCGAGAGTCTGCTGCAACAATGACTCCATGTTGAAACTTGAAGGCCAGTGTGGTGGTTCTATGAAGCATTTCGATTCTCGGCTCCTCTGCGACAGCCCAGCTGGGCACGGCCAGGGTCAGCCCATTGCTGGGACTCCCTGGACCCAGGTCCAGCAGATCCGCATGACCCCCGAGTCCAAAAAACCCGAGCCTGTGGGAGAAAGCTAATCCTACAAAGTATATGATGTTGAGACAGGTGACTTTCTTCAAGGAAAGCAAATGAGAATTTTATCACTATTTCACACCACACACACACACACACACAAAGAAAGAAAGAAAGAAAGAGAGAGAAAGAAAAGAAACTCTAGGAAATGAGAAGAAACCACCAGGAAAAACATGTCAAAAAAATAAATAAATAAACAGAAAATAATTGAAAAAATGTGAACTCAAGATAAAGAAGGAATTTTTTCAAAAGTTCAAAAAACACATTCTATTAAGGAAAAGCTAGATAAATTTGACTCCACAAGGCAAAATGCTGTATAAATGAAGTCTAAAAACAACCTATGGACTAAGAGGAGATATTTTCTGTGTACATGAGAAAGGACCAGTGTCTAGAATAAATTCAAAGATCCTTACAAATGAATAAGGAAAAGACAAACAGTATGTAGAAAAAAATGTCAAAGGATAGAAAAAGCAAGTCACAGTAGGGATATGGATGAATAATAAATACACGACATTTGAAAAGTTTTCCATTTTACTAGTTATTTGTAAAATTCAAATTAAATAGGGAACAACGTGTCTACCTTCTGTGTGGAAAAAGTAAAAAGTCTAACACCTTCACGAATTGGTAAGCCTGTGGAAAAAGGTACCCAGTAAACCAATTGAAAGAAAAATATACCCAATGTTCAAGCTGGTGATTTATTATTTTTCCTTTCTGTTTGTCTTGTTCACTGTGTGCCAGTCCTGGCACAGGACACAGGTGATGGACAGAACACATGACATGATTTTTTTGAATTAACGAATGAATCCACCCAAAGAAATCAGGTATCCTCTCTCCCTCTGTTTATGGATTGAATGTTTGCATTCCTCCCACATTCAGAGGTTGGAACTCTATCCTTCAAATGTAATGCTTTCAGCAGGCAGGGCTTGGAGTTCATTAGGATTTGATGAGGTCACGAGGGTGGAGTCCTCCTGAGTGGGATTAGTGCCCTTCCAGGAAGAGACCTCAGAGAGCTTGCTTCCCCTCTCTGCTCTCCTCCACCTTGTGAAGATACAACAAGCAGCTGACGGTCTGCAACGTGGACGAGGGCTCTCACCAGAACCCAACCATGCTGCCACCATGATCTCAGGCTTCCTTCCTCCAGAGCTGAGAGAAAATTAATGTCTGTTATTTGTAAGCCACCATAGTCTATCGTACTCTGTTCTAGAAGACTGAACAGAATAAGACACCTTCCTTGATACCTCATTTCATTTTGTTTGTATCTTTTTATAGCCCTTCCATTATTTTGCCTCTGTTAGAGTCATTTGTTAACGTGTCTACTCGTCTTATTTTATTCTGTTTTCATCCTTCCGATGGCAAAATTTTTGAAGGCCAGCACTATTTCATATGTGACTTTTTTATAACTCGCAGCATACTACCTTGAGTGTAATGGGTACTCAATAAATACGTGTTAGGTTTAATTCAGTAAAGGTAAAAATCATGTCATCTTCTCTAGAAAAACGTGCTGGCCAGGAGAACCATAGTTTAACAGTGAATCTCCTAGAGCTTTCATATATCAAGTGAAAGGGCTTTGTAGCCTATGCATGAAAAAGATATTTTTTTTTTTTTGTGGAATACTTCTTTTTTTTTTTTTTTAGAGATTTTATTTATTCATTTGATAGACAGATCACAAGTAGGCAGAGAGAGACAGAGGAGAAAGCAGGCTGTCCGCAGAGCGGAGAGCCCAATGCGGGGCTCGATCCCACGACCCTGGGATCATGACCCGAGCCGAAGGCAGCGGCTTTAACCCACTGAGCCACCCAGGCGCCCCTGAAAAAGATATTTTTAAACCCACCTCACATTTAAAGCTTTTCCTTTGGAGAGGAAAAAAAATTACTAGATTTCATTATTTATTTTAGGAAGGTTGTGCTTGGAGGAAGAAACAAGAGTTATGGCAACAACCCAAGTATCCTGAAGATGCATTGGGATTGCCTCAAAATTGGACTTATCTTTCCTCACACCACTGATGTTCTCTGGGCATTTTGATTACTAGAGACAATAGGATCACCAAGTGATTTTGGAGCTCCTGGAGAGTTACTTTTGGTTTAATTAGGTACCACCATATGAACTGCAGTTGGATTCACCCTGTGGGGGAGGAGGAGGTGTTCTCTCTGCTTGTCTCTTCCTCACACCTCCTCCTGCTTGTCTTCCCAAACCATACCGCCTCTCTACTGGCATCCCTCCTTCTTGTCACTTGTCACCCTTCGCAGGCTGTTCAATCACAACGTAGTTCCTGTTGTTAAATATGTCCTTCTTAAGTCCATACCTGTCTTGGCTTTTCCTTGCCTGCACCCATTGGTCTTTCTCAGGGATGAGAAAGGAGAGCATTTGGTATGGGTCCAGAGAGACATTCTGTCAGCCACCCTGGAAACAACTATCACTATTCCATGAGTGTTCTCTGGCAGTTTAGGACAAGGGGAATATTTAGCAACCCAGGATGCCTGGGCGTCACTGGGCAGAAATAATTGCTAATTAGTATCCCACTAGCTTGGGAGCATTAATTGGCTTTGGGGGATCTGCTTTCTAGACCCGAAGTGTATTTTGTTCATTTTAGCTTGCTGCATAGGATGAGGGATGAATAACAATTACTGAAATAGTTTCATTTCAGTAATTCAACCTAATGAAGACTTGTCATTTGAATGATTATTCAGTAGTTGGTCCTTGTTTTTCTGCCAAGGTTTCAGAAAAACAAGCTCAGATATTTCTCAAGCCTGAGAAAATACATCCTTTCCTTTAAAGTAACTTGGAGAAGTTTATTTTATTCATGGATATAAGAAAGCTCACAAGAGAATGGCCATCCTATATGATTACGTAAGTAGAGAGAAAAGGCAAGAAGGTATCTTTTGAAACACAGCATTTTCATTTCAGAACACATCAAGCAATAATATAAATAAAGTGCTTCAAATTGATATCTTTAATTTTCTCCTGGAAAGAAAATTTGTCAGCTATTTTATGATTTATTGGGGGCTAAAGGCATATGTGAGGATGTTTTATGATTAATTAAATAAAATTACTTGAGCATAATACTCATAATGATATTATCTTTGAATTAAAATTCATTTGACTAAGATTGATGACATTTTCAATCAGCAGATTAATTAAACTCTTTTGTTAATTACACATAAGTCAATATGTTTGGATTGTATATCAATCAATATGCTGAAGCAACATCCACTTCCTTTGCTCTAGAAAGCTGCTTTGCTGATCTTTTTCTAGCGGCCTCATTTTAGAACTTAGAGCCCTTTCATTTTCTTTATAGCAGAGGCCTCAGTATTTAGTAAATTTTGATGTGAAAATAATTATTACAACAATTTTTTTGCCTTTTTTTTTTTTTTTT